>JABUQX010049542.1:60000-87506 GCA_015478945.1 Trachelipus rathkii | reverse complement strand
TTATGAAAAAAAATTCTCTAGCTTGATTTGGCTCTATACGCTAGTACTTGCTATATAAATACGTCGTAAGGTCCTATAAATTCGCTGATTATATTATATGGTATTATATGATTCTAGTTTCTCACTAATATCCAGAATATGAAAGTCATTACTCTGCCGAATATTTGTTTGACATAATATTGTATATATATAGATTCACTTAGAATAATATTTTACACTAATGGAGTTATAATGATACTATATATTGCGCTAGCTCGAATAAGTTATACATGTGAGATTTAATGATAATATCCTAAATCATCAAAGCCATGTTTTTTCGTCTAAATACTATAATAATGTAATCTTTATTACATATTGCTAGTATTAAAGTATCATCATTAAATAATTATAATATATACTTATATATATATAAGGCTACATGATATATATATTTATAGACTTATTAGAAATGTATTTTTAAATTGAATATAAATATTCTATTCAGTAAATTATACTTATATATATATTATATTATATATATATAATATATATATATATATATAAATTGTAATGTTCTGTCATGAGTGCAATAATATACTTATATTTCCAAAGCATAATATCAATGTCTGAGATTATAGTTAGATATATATAATAGGTAATAGTACTTTATTATTGTGCTCTAGTTACTAATAATAAAATTTATCTAAATGTATATATAGGCTTATACTGTATATAATATTGATTTTAATTCTCAGATAAATATATAATAAATAGCTCTTAACTAATAAATTAATTATAGTAACTTATACCTCACAATCCGCCTTAGATCGACGAACTACAAATTAGTAGATTTTATAATTATACATTGTATTACTTAATTACTGTAAGTAACATAATTAGTAATATGCCTAAGTTACCCTAAAAATCATAGCATAATTCACAATCTCCTAATGATCTATATGAACCAACATCATTGCAGAAGGAATTTGATCTCGAATATAGAGACTGTCGCGTTTCTTTCCCTCGATCTTATAGCTAACTGAAGCGTTCTTCTTCTTTTAGCTTTGACCATAAAGTCTTTGCTAGTAGGTCTTAGTGGAGATAGTATAACTAAGCCCATGAAAAATATATATATACACTAACTATGATACTACAGTCCACGCCTTTTTCATGACCAATATCAAACACACTGTTTTTCGTTAACCCGTGACATCAGATTCATCAGGGAACGGAGTTTAGCGTTCACTTAAATTAACTTGTCTAGGTGAGAAATTCACAATAAGTCTCGACGATAGTCGCGCGGAAAAAACTGCAGTGTGACGTACCATGCATTGTCCGGTGTACTACTTTAAAATATAAATAATTTCTATCTACTCGTACTTACGCTAAATAAGGAATTGATAGCTGCGGCGTAGCCGGATTACGCCTTCACAATTACTGGCGAAAATCGTTGCCGGTGCGTATAACATATGCGCCCATATCCATTTTGTCTCTGCTGTTGTACATGCGAGTATTATTTGTTGCGTCAACAACAACGTAATTTGTAAGTTAAACAATAAAAAGAATAAGAAAATTTTTATATAGTTTTTATTTATTATTTATTTATTTTTTTTCTTTATAGTCTACATACCATTTATATGTACTGAAATTCCTACTATCAGAACCAATAAACAGTATATACGGTGACCGTCAAATATTTCTCAGTTGACTCTACAAAACTTGATAATCGGCAGCCGCCCGATGCTAGCTACGTGTCATCTCATATTCATAACTCATACTGTTAGATCAGATATCTCCTTCCCTTATTCTGTTTTCCCTCTTAATTCAATCTTTTCTGATATTTCTCATGCAGTTTCTCCTTTTGTTTTGCACCTATGCTCTTTTTTTCAGTTCTCTCAGGACCCCCCTAGGATGGGTCCTAGATTACCCTCACGGCTCCTAACCATAATATCTTCGAACTCTCCTGTACTATTCTCACTTATCCTACAATAATAAGGGTGTACCACCATACTTTTGATTGGTTACCATCCCGACTTTATAACTCGGGCAGCCGAAGTAGCTCCAGCACCTGGTGCGGAGCCAACCCTCCACAGAATCCATTATCAAGTTATTCTAGCAACTCAACTCTGATCCTCTCCACTAAATTTCACCAAGTACGAACGCTTCGATTATTAGGGGGTTGGGGTCCCCCCTTCGGAAGACTCGTAACGCCGTTTTGATAGACTTTAGACTGTAGTGCGGCAAGGTTACTCCCATCTAACCACCTCCAAATTTTAGCCTGATACGTAACCCGTTAACTCCATCTAGAATATTTAATATCGTAACTCAGGAACCGTGCTGCAGTAAAAACCTACGAGGTGACAATTCACATCAAAAAGATAATAATAAGAAAACCAAGTAAATATAATAAAAGCTAAGTAAGATACAATACATACTAATAATCAATAAATAATATAATATCATAAATTATTGTACTATTAATATAAATAATGATAATTATATAAAAGCAATTATAACTCCAGATGGTGACGCTCGTGGAATCGGGTTGTGCGCTTACGGTCCACCAGGCCTGAGAACTCGCGCCTCTGCAGTGCGGCTCTGCGGTCGTGCAGTAAGGTGCTGTGTATGGGCCCGTGAGGACGGCGATGCTGAGTAGGTGATTGAAGCACGTGTTCCAGAAAGGTTTAAAACAACTCAGTAGTGTTTCCTTCGGAAACACTAATATCCCAAATAGGTAATGGTCATAATATATAAAATAATAAATAGGGTAATAATGGTGTGTATGCACCACGCGCGCTTTCAGACTTGCTGTGTCCGTGTTTTCTCGGGTCGCTATCGCGAACGCTGTTTAGTCCATATAAATTTGTCGGTGGCCGCTCAGATCCCTGTCCAAATAAGAGCAGTAAGACAAAGATCGGCGTCCACCTCGGGTACTGAGGTGACCCCCCTAAGTGAGTGACCTACGGTCACTCAATAACTCGTCTGAAGTCAGTTTAATTCCACCATATAATAGAGATATTCCAAGTCAACGATTAGCTCTATTCCTCATATCGAAAGTGGCGTTCGGCGCATGTGCAATATATCTACTATTACATATTATTATATATATAATATAAAAATATATTAAGTATAATATTAATATATATAGTATATATTAATAATTATACTATATATAATCATAAATATATTATAATATATATATTATATAATATATATATATATTAATTATATATAATATAATTATATAATATTAATATATTATATTATTATTATATTAATATACAATATATATATATATATATATAATATCTAAATATAAATAAATATTTTATTATACTTAATATATATTATTTATATTATATGATATATTAATATATATATATATATTATATATACTTATCATATATCTATATACTTTTATATAGATGTTCTAATTATATCACATTTCAATTTTCGCATTTCATATATAAGTACAGCGTAGGTACCTCGATATAGTAATAATATGAGGAAGCGGTATATTGAATAATTATAGTGAGCTACAAGTTATATAGATATATTATATATATATAGGCCCACATGATATATATAGATATATAGGATTTATACTATATTTTTATATATATATATATACTTGTATATAACGTTATATATGAGTTGATACGATATATACCTCTATTATATATGATCATATATTATAATAAGATATCAGATTATAATTAGCTATATTTATTAGGATTTGTCTTTAGTCAGAGGATATTAATTATGGATATTTTTCTGATAATCGTATATATAGGAATGAATATTTTATTTATATTATAATAATTATATCTTTTATTCATCTCTTCTTCAATTTATAAATAAAGAACTGTAAATAATAATAAACCTCTTTTATCAAAATCTCTTCACTTATCATATATATATATATAAATATAATTTATCCTATATTTTTAAATCTTTATCTATTTATTTTTATCTTTTATTTATATTAGTATCTTTTAAATATGTACTAGGTATTTATACTTAATAAGGTAACCCATCATTATAAATAGTATGTATTACTAGGTTACTCTGAATAAGTTTTTGTTAAATATTAAGTGGTTTCATCACATAAATCTGTGTTCTAACTTATAACAAAAATATATACTTATTATATATATTATTTATATTTATAATACTATATATATATAGTGTATTTCGTATTATTTATATTTAGTATAATACTATATTATAATATATATAATTATACTATAGTATATAATATATTCTATATATATATTATATATCTATATATCATCATTATATATACTATCTTATAATATATAATAGAATATATTATATATTATAATTATTAAATATATATATATATATGGTATATATACTTATAGTGCAATAGTAAATAACTATTATATATACGTATATAATTATATTTATATAGGTATAATTATTTAAATACGATATACGATTTATAGTATATAGAGTATATATAATAACTATATTTATAACTTATATAATATATATATATATTTATAATATATATTATTATATATATAATTATAAATATATATGTATTAATTAATATTACATATTATATATTATATATTATAATATATTAACGTATATATATATATATATATTAATATATATATATATAATATATATATATATATATTATATAGTTATATTTAAGTTATATAATTATATATTATTATTATTATTATTATAATTATTATATATATATTATATATATAATATATGTTGCATTTTTTGTCCTAATCATTAATCTTATTTAAGTCTAGTAAGCACTTAAAATCTCATCTTGTTTAGGCTTCGGAATCGACTTGGCGCCATATATCAACACTGTGTAACATTTGTTATAAATTTGAAACGCTTTATGTTCTCTTAAGCTTAGCTTTGCGCTTTCCGACTTATAAAAAAATATATTCATGCATCATCAAATCCTCGAAAACCCCAAAGAAAAAACCCCTATGAGAACCACCCCCGCATTTAAATCTGAAGGGATCATTCATCTGCATCCCTGAACCCCCTCTTTAGGAACCCTCCCAAGAGACATAGAGGAAGGAGAGAAAGAGAGTGATTGTGAGGACGGTAGAATTTAGAGAAGTGAGGCTAGTAGTTTTAAAAGGAATCTTACAATCTCAGAAATCTTATATTGGACTAAGGGAAATTATGGAGAATATACACAACTTTTAAGACTTAGAAATATTGCTTAGGAGTTTGAAGTCAGGGAGGAGTGAATACTTAGCATTCCAAAAAATAATTAAAGGAAACAGTTTATTTGAAAGTTGGAAAATAATACTTTATTAATAAAAAACAATATGTTTAAAATACTTATTAAATATATAAATTGTGTTTAAAATATTATCATATATATTATGTTTATTCTAATAGGCAACTATATTCTTCATTATTTTTATTCTTATTTTATTAATATTAAATAAAAAGCAGGAAAAGAAAACAAGTCTATAAAGCTAGGCTGACTCGGAAATTCTGGTCGTGAAGCAGAGGTAAATAATTGACATTTAAATTATCTTATAATTTTATAAATGTTATTAAGGATTTATATATTTAATACTTCATTATTATGATTATTGATAGCAATAAAGTGTTGTTTTGTTTAGAAATTAATAAACAATTAACAATAACAAATAACACAATATTGGCCAGTGGTATCAACTAATAAGAATAATGAATAATAATATAATATAATAATAATAATAATAATATGTATAATTAATATTAAATAATATAATAATTATTATAATTATAATTGTAATAATAATAATAATAATAATAATAATTATTATAATTATAATTATAATAATAATAATAATAATAATAATTAATGAAGATAATGCAAGAATCTTATAATAATAATAATACATGATATATTAAGATATAATAATTAATAAATAATTATTATAATTATATTGTAATAATAATAATAATTATAATAATAATTATTTATATTTATTATAATACATAATAATGATAATAATTATTAATAATAAGAATAAAATATATAACAGATGTAATTAATAATAATAGAATTATTGTTTTAATAATTTTTTAATATTACTAATAATAATTAATAATAAATTATAATATTAAGCTTTGTAAGATTCCTTTATAAATATATTTCTTTAACTAATTAATAAAAATGTAAATATAATATAATTTTTTTATATAATTGTTTCATAATTTTTATAATATAATTATATGTAATTTTTTATATAATTTGATATGATATAATTTTATGTATATATATATATAAATATTTTGCGCTTAATAGTTCATTGTGTAAGAATTTTAATAAATTTGAATTTTTATTGTATTAAAGTTATACCAAATATGTACAAATAAGTAATTAAAGTAAAAAACTAATTTAACTAATTTATTATGCTATGTTTATACTTACTAAATTGATAAATATTGTATATGTATATTGATTCTATAATATTTTTTTATCTGTATTTTTAAACAGGTTCATAAGACTATCTTTCAAAAGTTCATTGGACTTCCTTTAAAGCTTTTAAGACTATCTTTCAAGGTTCATTATTTATCTTTTGATGTCTTAATGATGGGAAATAAATTAGAAACTGACTAGCGTTAATTTGTAATACAAGAAGGCAATGGATCTGATGGGAATTACCAGTGTCGGAACCCATGCATATACTCCGGGAGATATGGCCACACTGGCGACAGCTTGACTTGCGGACATGATAATGGTCATACTTTTCCTGTACTTGCTCCAAGACGTGGCATTAACGATCGTTCAAGATCGAGGCTTCGTAAGAAACAAAGGAAAATATTTGACCATACACACCTGGAAACTTTTGAGAACACAAAGCCTCTATACTCCCTCTCATATCTCTCATTTTCCATATCCAGAATCGTCATGAGATGTGACAGAACTACTCAACAACCCTTAAGCAGACGAATCTCTGGTTTCCAGTGGAGGTAACCTCACTCAAGAATTATCAACAGAAATTCCATAATTGTAAAGGTAGTATATTTACATATAAAGTATATTATTACACAAAAAAGACTTCACACTAAAAATAAAGAATAGGGAATTATATACAAGTGATATATGTCATCATTATTATATGAATATGTGTCTGTTTTCTGCATATATATATCTGTATCGATAATTCCAATATTAAACTACACAAAAAGTGTTTTTTTATATATATAATAAAGCATATATATAAAGCTTTCTCTACTTACAAAATAACATAATGACATACAGAACAGATATAGGTGCCAAAAAATTCCCATAAAGGGCCATTAGAAAAAAGGATAAAAAGGCCTTAGTTTTTTTTATTATTTTTTTTATATAAAAAATAAAAAAACTAGACAAAAGAAATTACAAAGTGTGAAAATAAAAAGACTTTAAATTTGACACTATTGTTTTTATTTTTTATTGTTATTTTTTTTGGTTTTTTTAAAGCAAAATTATCAAAAATAATATAAAAATCTTATTGGTTCGCATTCTTTTCTTTTATGTTTGTCTGCCAGTGGGAAGTTTTTTCAAAATATTACATGAAAATAATCATGACAATCACACCTGTAAATCATTAATAAAAGTTAGTTAATTAATTTTTCATTTTTATTCTTCTGAAGATAACTCACCTTGTAAATCAATTCTGTGAAATAAGTTTTATATAATTATCATAATTAAATAATTAGAGCTATAGGAAGATTAGTAAAATTTCAAAATAGCAGCAGTAAATCATAAGAGGGTTGTTGAATAAAAAAGTGTGTTCGTAAATTCGTTCTATTTACATTTGTAGAAAACTTGGGTTCAATTTTTAAGCGTCAGCAGAACGTAAAAATCGTAAAAATAATATTCATTCACGTAAGACTTGAATGAAGGAGGAGTAAGATAAAAATTGGGAGAGGGGAAAATGGCACTGGATGCGGAAGCATTGGGAAGGGACGTTGATGCGGAAGTGTGTCATCTCACAAGGACGAAATCTTGAATTATACCCAGATGGACCAAATATAATGCATTTTGTGCAAGCTGTCATTGTCTTACTCCTATACGTTTTTAAACACTACAGACACACACATTTATATTAATATATTATATATATTTATATAAAATATATATATATATATAATTTAATATATTATACTATTATATATATATTATATATATTATATATATGATATTATATATATATTATATTAAATTATATATTATATTATTAATATATTATATATAATATATTTTTATACTTTATATAATTATATATATATATTAATATATTATATAATAAATATATATATATATATTAGAATTATATCTTTTATGCTTTACTTTCTCGATAAGAATATATAATCACTTCTCATTATACATTACGATATATTTTATTGTACCGAAAAGAAATTAATGTACAATAGTGAAACTTTGTTTTGAAATGAGAAATGTAGAAAAATAACCTTTTGACCCCTGATGAAAAATATATTAGTATTTTTTTAAATATTTTGTGATTCGAATCCTCAGGTTTTTTGAGTGTTGCTTCTGGACCAAAGTGTTTTATTCATTTTTTGAGTGAACTTAAAATATGTAAGATGTTTTTTTTTTAATTATCGAAAGATTCTGTGATTAACAAAATAAATATAATTAAAATTTATCAAATGTGAGTGAAAAGCCTTTAACAAACCCAGACACGCCAGTAAATCTAATAATGGTCCAAAAAAGGTCAAGAAAGTTCACAGACCCAGATACCATAATTGACGCCAAAATTTCAAAATTATTTATAGCTTGATAGACCTAAAAAAACATTAGAGGATAGTTTTCTTTGACCTAATAAAATAGCAGAAATTGTTAGAGTTAGATACAGAAAATTGAAAAGTCAGTTATATACGAAGTGTGCAGACTAAAACCACAACCTAAAAATATTTTAAAAAATTATATCTTACCGCAACAGAGATTATAGAAACCACAAATTAAAATTTCAAGATAAAAGTAAATTTGTAAAAGTATATAAATTACAATGATTCCATTAGAAATGTATTTATACGACGTAGACATCTATACGAACATTTTGAAAGAAACAAAAGAAACTGTATCTAGCACATTGCCGGATTAGTGACACTACACACAAGATCCCGAGCTCACAGGTGCGTGCCAATTCAACACCGCAACAATAAAAGAGCGCGATATCCGTACCTGAAGCATTTAAAAAGAACATCTCTTTTTAATCAGAATATCCCTAGAGGAGATAATATACTATCCTTATTAGGTTACCAGAATCTCTCTATATTAATAAAACTCATTTTATCAATAATGAAACATTGGAAAAATATTCTATCTTTATAGAACATAAACAACATTATATACAAATAACTTAGCATAATCTTACTTATAAAGAATAATTTTCCGTTAAGATATTTTATATTTAAATACTTGTATAGTCAGAAAATTAGTTACTGTGATGTAGAGACATTTCATTTTAACTATTCAGTTATGATATATTAAACTTTTTTTTTTTTGTGATATTTTGCTGACAAAAGACAGGATTAACAGTATCTTAATATCTTACTTTTAGTATTTTAAGCATGTAACTCAGAATAAATATATACAGACAACATGTTTCTTGATGCTTATCAATAGTAGTTATCTATTATTATTCATACTCTACAGTTCTCCTTCTGTTCACCCTCCCTCTCCTTCGTAAATATAACGTGTGGTACACCCGAAAAAAGCACTTGAAATTTTATAGTACAATCTCTTTTTTTTGTTAAGTTCTACAGCGGCAAAAATTTATATAGATCCTCGACAATTACCTATAGTACACCCTCTCGTTATCGGTTACATCAGACATTCTAATTACCGCACCGATCTTTGCTGAACCATATAATCTACAGCTAATAATATAAACACCTATGTAGATATCCCCGATTTTTGAATTAATTAACCAATTTTAGAATCATTTATTTTTTTTTGTGTGTTGAAATATCAGTTGTAACAGAAAACTCTATATATCATAGTTCCTTTGAAAAAACATAGGACATACTTTTTCTCGAAAAGAAAGAGAACAAGTGACAGTATCGGTAATACTGTAAAAGACTTTGAAAATTGTGAATAATAACAAGCAATAGATTTATTTAATCAACAGAGAAAACTTGTGAACAATAAGATTGGTTGAAAATTCATAGAATCTAATTGGCAGAAAATAATATTCGACAATTTCGGAAGAACCAAAAATATAGACATTTATTGAACCATAGAGATATCAATTAAGGATAGATTACTATGGAAAAAAATATTTTCTTTGATTAGTTTCTAATATTTTAGAAACTTCTTTTGATAGTTCATTCTTCAGTTCTTTAAGAGATCATTTAAGATGACTTTGATACAATAATTTTAGAAATAAATAGGATCTGTTATTCCTCATCATCTGAGTAATTGATATTACACAATAAATAAATCTTCAACAATGAACGAGAGATATTGATATAGATAAAGAAAAAGACGATGAAGAATTCTACTACAACTCGCTTCTATGTATACCAATATTGAGGAAGCTTTGGTGTATTATTCCTGGCTTCATAATGAACCAAATTTCTCACCAGAGGAACAAACAAGAACTCCTTCTAGCAGCAGAAATAATGGAGACACTGTTACTGAAGAACAATATCGATACAGAATGCCTACTGTACCTTGGATAATCGATAGAGCCGTCTCAACCGATGGAGATATGGGCTATATCTTTTCAGAATGTCCTAATGACATGTATAACCCTGTCAATAATTTTAATGTATATCGTATGCAAGGCGTTCCTTCAGAATTACCGCCAAGAGATTACAATGATTTTGGTTGGTTTATTGATATGGAAATATCAGAAGAAAATTTTGAAGATTCCATAGACACTTTATCTTTGTTAGAATGGCTAGAACAGCCCGAAACCATGGACTATATTATGGGTATTTCTAACGACTATGAATCCCCAGCAGAATTTCTTAGCAATGGTCATGAAATGGAAGATCATACTTACTGTGCCCTTATGAATAATTCTTCATCAGAAGTTGACGATGTAATGAATCATTCTATTCAATTATCTCCTTCAAGAGACACAGATAGTAATAATTCTTCTGAGGGACAGATAAGAAGACAAGCACTTGTAAATCCTCTATCAGGAGGCTCTAGTGAGAATGAACTCCTGAGAAACTTTTTAAACCATTTCATGAATAATGATCATCAAAATATGGTAGATCATGATTACTGTACTACCCTGAATAATCCTTCATTAGAAGCTATTGATTTAATGCATCACTATGTTCAATTATCTAATTTAGGAGATATTGAAAGTGATATTTCTGTCGAGGGAACTAGACGACGCCAAACACTTATGGATCATTTATACGGAGGCTCCATTGAAAACGAACTCCTAATGAACCCTTTGAACCATTTCATGAATAATGATGGTTCGGATATAGAAGAATATCTATATGGTTTTGATGATTCAGAGATTCAAGTATTAGAATATTACCCGTCAATATTAACTCCAATCATAGAGATAAGTGAAGAAGAACCAGAGACATTGTTGCCAGTTTAGAAGTATATGGGGAGGTAGATGGAATAACACTACCTCCACACAATCAAGAATAGAAAATAATGTAGCAAAGAAAGATAAGTCAAGAACCCTTCTAATTGCCAAAAACAAATAAACACATGTGTTATAAAAGTAGTAACAATGATTCAAAAACAAGTAACAAAGCGACTAATAAATAGTACCATTACAATTCAGAAAACTAACTTAATATTATTACAATGTGATATGTGTATATAAAAGAAATATCTCTTAGAAGAAAAAGAGAACAACAATAATTTCTTTTAAAAGTAATAAAACAAGATAACATATATATGAAAGAAGAAATGGATATTCAACAAGACAGATAAATTACCCATCCTCTAATTAGAACTTCTTTAGATTTAAATTTGGATTAGAAAATCAAAGCCCGCTATTTCTGATGTTCGCTACGCAAGTTTCTTAGAGCCATTCTTATCTATTAATGCAAACAAAACAAAAGACAGACAAGTTCTTTACCCTATTAGACCCATGTGATTTGTCAAAACTTCTACAAAATTCAGCATTAGAAGCCATTGCTATAATCGTTCAAATCTAAAACAATTATAAAAATTTTGATTACCGTTTTGACAACAACAATCCACTTCTTAGTGCATGAATCACAATCATGTTTTCTACAAAAAAAATTTCGTAAATATACTAACTACTTGATACACGCAGAGAAACCAAATTTCCCACAAAAAAATCACAGATGTATATGAGTATTATTATTATAATTATATATATATATTATATAATATATACTATATATATTTTATCTATATAGTATATATATATAATATAATATATACTAACTATAATATATTTAATTAATATATAATATTCATATATATATATTATATATCATTATATTATATAGTATAATATATACAGGTATTAATTATTCTCTTTATAGTAAAATTTCCCAAATCTTACGGGAAATAGTATTTTTTGACCTGACCAAAGGAGTAAATCGGAAATTGTCTGAGAAGATTACCATTTTCGCTTCATTGCAATCTTTGTAAAATTTTTACTCCTTTTCTTTTTTGAGAAACGAAATAAGGCTAATAAAAATATTTCACCTATCCAATTATGAACTAATTAAATAAAGAACAATGTTCTTCCTCCAACAGACAAGAGAAAGAGAACATTTAAATGAAGAACAATGTTTTTCTCCAACAGACAAGAAAAGGAGAACATATATTTCATAGATAATATATATTTTAATTAAATGTAATTGAATAAAAAGTTAATTGAATATCCAATTAATACATGATTATTGTGTACTATTTATAGAAAAAAGAGATTCTAAAGAAATCTCATCATTAACAAAATAGAAAAAAAAATGTTCTTTTCTTCAAAGGATAATAAAAAGACAGTCATCATGAACGAAACTATTAAGAAAAATATTATATTTTTCAAATATTACTCTTAAGGAAATAAGAAGTTGACATAGCCAACTTTAAGTGTTACAATTGAGAGAGGAAGGTTTAACAAAGAAATTAATTACCAATTCAAATTTTGTTTTCCTATTGGCGAATCAATATAGAATGTGCTATAAATTTGAGACTTGGTCTTCACTTATTATTAATATACTAACCGGCAACTTTCGCTACCGAGGTCTTTGTAGGCCACTCAGGAATGAGAACTTTCATCCGAGGTTCTCTATTACTTTACTTTAAAGAAATATTTAATGTGATGAAATTAAGAACAGAAAATTAAGCACATAGTTCAAATGCTTACATCTTTAAATAATTTTGATTCTCGATAATTTGGCAAAGTCTCGAAGCTGACCAAAGTTTTTACAGAAGGTTTAGGAGAATAAAATTGGCATTTTTGCAGATGTTCTAGAAGAAAACTAATCCTTGGAACAAATAACTTTGAACTTTACATCAATTTTAGAATAAGCATGATAACAGACAACTAAGTGCTAATCATCGTACATTGATAAAGATGTTTATATTATTTATTTATTGATCAAATGTTAATAAATAACATATTTTCTTATTCCTACATAGTTTATAGGATAAGTAAAAAGAAAGAAAATAAGAATTTTTTGTTTTGTTCAACCAAAGGGCTTTACGGAAAAGAAACCTAGGTTAACATTTTTGAAACAGAAGGTTCCAAATAAAGGATATAGTTTTTTTTTGTTTTAAGTTTCAAGAGATCATATTATCAGAACGATATCTGATAAGAAAAATATAACATCAGAAATTAACAAAATGAAGATTAAAAAGACATCTTGGATTGCGATTCAAGGAAGACAACCTACAAAAGAAAGAATTGGATACCTTTCTAGATTTTGTTTTTTCCGACGACTCGCTTTTCAAGAACGTCTAGTACATTTACATTTTGTTCACCATTCAAAGTGAGTTTTCCAGTTGCATAGTTTAAACAACCTTTGACTCTAGATATGAAACAGAGTTTACTTCTAAATGAATCTGGACACTTCATTGAAAAGTTAAATGGAAGCCAAGCAGGCCTATCCCTGATTAAGAGGAAGATAGGGGTAGATATAGAAGACAGAAAAAAGGTTCTTTTATAAATACTAGCATAGAAAAAGTTAGTTAAAGGTCAGAAGTTGTTATAATTTAGACAACAATATTTGTTTCTTTCTCTTTCAAACGGTAGATCATCCGTCGAACATTTGTCATAGTCGAATACAAAAATATGTTATTGCGTAGAAAATAATCATTGTTGTTTTGGTTTCACCTGGATATCCATTCAGGATATTTGTCAAGTCGAACACAAAAATTTGCCTAATTGCCTAAGCCGTTTTCGCTGCATCCGGATTATGACCTTTGAAAAAGTAGATCATCCATCGAACATATGTCAAATCGCTAGAAAATTTGTTTTATTGTGCAAAACAATCTTTCGAAAGAAAAAAAAAGACTTTCTTAAATCAATAATATTGCTATTTGAGTTGACCTACGTAAGTGTTGACAATTTTCTATACATAAAAAAAGAATGAATGTTAACCTATTTTTCAGCTTTTAAAATTTTCATTGATAGCCTAATGCATTTATATTTTTCAGGCAATTGAAGAATAATTAGTGCCAAAATTAAAAGGAAATGAAAGGTTTAGATAGCCCGAATATGGAAACTAACAGACCTAGAAACGCCAATTCCCTAACGTAGAATCCATCTTAGCAATGGTTCACAGATAACAATCATTCATAGATTAACAAAAGATTATAATACAATGATACTTTAAAAGTATTTTTAATAACTTAGTGAAGAAAGGCTAATTAATCGGTCAGCACCAGCTGTGCACGCGAAAAAATTTTAAATATTTTCTTTGCTTTGTTAACTTAAAGGCAAGGACACATAATAGAGAACACAAATGAGAATCTGAAAGCGATTAACCCAATATACGGTATTTTAACACGACTGGAAAGCAGCTGATCAGGGTTAATAGCTCGCTTCGCTGTTTGCTAACTAGTTTTGTAATGTTCACCATATACAGACAGAAAAATTCTCACCTCTTTATAATTGTTAACTTTAATTAAGACAATTAAATAAGAAATAATAGAAACAGTTCAAAGCCTCTATTGCAGAAAAAAATGTTTAAAATTTATCTCTTCAGTATTTTTATATAAAAATAATAATATTTTAATATGTATTACGTGTAATCCCATACAATTTTACAAAGAAATTAACAGAAAAAAATATACAGAATTAGTTTCAATTAAGTAGCCGAAAGAGAAACATCTGTACAAATCAGTGACAACATATTGATTCAAAAACATATATCATCAACTCTGAAGACTTTGTACAAAAATACTAAGATATACTCAAAACGTACAAGAGAACAATCAATTATCCAGACCCAAATGAGATGTTTTTATAAACCTATTCTATAATGGAATTACATCTTTTCTAAAAATCTGAAAATAAAAGAGCTTTATTTTTACCTAAATGTGTGTCTAAATAACAATCAAGATAATAATTAAGGACCCCAGTTCAAAATAATATCAAGGCCTCAATGAAAGGTTTTTAATGTTCCTTCTATTCTTAAAAAGAAACTAGAACAGAGAAATTAAACATTAGGATAAAATTTTCCACCTTTGATATAGATTATTGAGATTGATATCAAATTTCCCAATTAGGAAAACACATTGAAATATTCTCCACCCAAAAGACAGAATTTTATTCTAGAAAAATATAAACCTAGTTTTTCTTTAGTCCTAGAAATTCTCTTGATAGGACGACAAGCCTAAAATTGTAATAAAAATATTTGGTTTTGACCAAAAATGTACATAAAGTCTACCTCAGAATTGTAAAACTTGTAAATAAGGAATTTGATAAACTGAGGTTCGCTGACCTATTAAACTTGTAAATTTATAGATAAAAAACCTGAAAGTTTAGGTGGAAAAAAGATAAATATTGGAAGAATAGACAGAAGTTGAGTGACTGAACACTACCACGAAATATTGAAAATTTTAACATAGGCAAGTTCCGATGATTCTCAATAATCCAGCCGATTACCTAAACAGACATGCGCTTCTTTTAAGATAAGAAGAGCACAGTTTATGTAAAATAAATTGATTAAAATTAAGTAAAAAAATTGAGTAAAATAAGTGACTAATTTAAAAGAACACTTGAAATTGTTTCTTTGAAAATAATTAAATGGCAGAAGAGTAGAGGATGAGATAATGCGACCATTCCACATGAGGTAAATACAGAAATATTATTGGAAAGAATATCCAAATTGGTGGATGAAATTCTCTACCAAACATATACGATTTGCGAAGATCTGGAAATGAGGTCTTATTGTAATAATTTTTTGATATTTTAGAACTATTTCTCAGTTCAACTAGATTAAATAACTATTTTATTACTCTGATTCATGCAGACTTTTTCATTACAAGAATAATGGATGACTTGTTAAAGAATCTACCAAACAATTGGCAGAAAGAAAAAGTTGAATTTTGGCCACTTTCGTTTAATCTGAAAACTTTTTGCGAAAGATAAGATAGATAGTGTAACCAACATAAAAAAATATTCCAATAAATTATCCTCCCGGTTTTTATACAAGATGCATATTGATGGATATTGTTAAAGAACTGAACCTCAAATAATAATCTTGCGAAGCCGAAAGAATCAATCAACTGCTAGGAATGTACAACTTTAAGAGTTACAGAGTGAGAAAACATCACGAAGTTGGAACTATACAATTAACTTCAAGAACATTAATTGGTATGTGTATATAATTGTGTGTAAATAAGTCAATTTTATTATTTGATTTATATTTATCCTTTAATTTAAGTTTTTATTTCAGTTCATTGCTTTACAGAATATAAAAAACTTTGCACATTTTACATTGTCCTTGCTCTCTAAAGGATTTTATTATTAGAACAATAAAAAAGAAAGAAAATTTTTTCTTTTTACCCGCTAGGAGTGTCCCAATATTCTGTTACATAAAAAGTACATAAAAATCGAAAAATAAGTTATTTATTTATAGGAAATTTTTATATCATGAAATAAATTTTAATTTTTATAAAGTAAAACACTATAAAAACTTAAATAAAAAATTAGTATAAAAATTTTTTTTTATTTAATTAATTAAAATACTTTAAAGTTTGTATAAAATAATTTTGCCAAATATACATAACTTAGAATTTACTTTTAAGTCATTTTATTTTGTGTTTTAAACTTTACATATAATAAAAAGTGCTCTGCTATGTACATAGTTTTTTTTATTAGATATTGAATTTTATTAATGTTAAAATCTGATAGCGTTCTAAATTTTTTTTTGTTTTAATTATGGAAACTCCTTCCATTTAGTTTCAAATCGGAAATTTTTTATTAATATAAGATCTTTTTATTAAATGATATTATTAATAATATAATTCCTTTGTTTAATTTTCATTTCATTACATACATATATTCAATTTATTCATATATTTGAAATATTCTTAATTTTATTTGATTATTTTATTCATTATATAAACGATTAACTTTTTAACAAAGTTCTACACACAGTACCTAGTTATTAGCCTAAGCATTTTTATTTTTTTTTGAAAAAACATAAAAGTTATTAATTACATGTTTTCAGAGTAGTTGTAAAATTTACAAATCAGAACATTGAAAAATATTTTATTTTTAAAATGAATTTTGAAGTTAATCCTGTAGAAAATCCAAATTTGTACTTTTATAATAAACTTACTTTAGTTAAATATGAACGCGAAAATATAATAATAATAAATAATATTATTATACCTATTTTAAAGTTAGTAATGTCTTTAAACCAATAATAATTCCATTAATAAATAACTTTTTATATTTAATTTAATTTTAAAAAATTAAAATTAAAAATAAGGAGCCAATCCTCCGACACCTCTAAAGCCCCAATATTGAATTCACTTAACGATTTGAATAATTCCATAATACCCAAAAGATTTTACATACCTAAAAAAATGTAATGCCGAAAAATTTTAATTATTTAAAATTTTAATGTCTTAGAAATTATATTACTTAAAGCATTTGAATGGCTTGAAAATTATAATGACTAAAAATTGCTTTACTTTCATTACCTTCAACAAAAAACAAAGTTATTTATTATCAACTCACATACTGTCATACAGTCCAGAAAACAAACCCATTCTTTTGACGTGATTGTTGAGTAGTGAATTCGGCGTGATGCTATTGATTTATTATCGTACTTTCATACAATAAAGAACAATGTTATTACACTTACATAATAAACCATTACATTTACAAATACAAACATGCTGTTGCTCTGTTAATATGTTACATGTTAAATGTCATACCAACTAATGCTTTAACAAATTGCTGCTTATTATCTTTTTCTCAATTACTTTGTGTTACAGGTTATGACATTGCTCCTAACGTATTTTTGAGTGTGAGATTGCTAATGATTTTTACATTAATCTTTAGCACTATAAAATGCTTTATCGAGATTGTATCTTCTTGCAACTTTGTTAACCTAGTACTGTAAAGACAAATCTTCGTACACACTTGTCGCATCTTACATTTTATGTAAAACTTTTCTTTATCAACATCATTTGGAATTGTATCCAGAAGAACAATAGTTTTAAAAATCAAATAATTTTAACTTTTGTTTCGATAAGAATGTTAACATTTCAACAATCTTTTGAAGTTAAAAAACTAAGCTTGATATGAATTAAGTTATCTAATCAGATTAATCTGCAGAATTGAAATAAAACCAAATTTTAAAAGTGCTTTGTTCAAACAACATTATTTTAATTGATCAAATTTATTTTCTTAGTTTTTGAATTTTTTGAATCAATTGATTTAAGTGCAGTTTTAAGAAACCCTCCTGGTCTCAACTTCCGGGAGTGGGGATAATGTTGCAATTTAGAATTATTAAATATAAGACATTAAAGTCTTAATTTAGTGTAGTAATCACTTTAAAATCTCACTGCTTGTTTAGCTTCTGATCAATGGCCAATATAGTTCATTACTGATCGTAGCTCGTGTTTATTCAAATTGAAAATACGTTAGATATACAGCTCAAAATGTCTTATTTAAGTCGACGCTTTATGTTCGTCCCTTCAGCTTAGCTATGCGCGTTTCCGAGCTTATAGAAACCTATATCTTGACTTTCGTAAGACCCTCGGACTCCCAAATAAAACCCCTATGAGAACCACTCGCATATTTTAAAATCTGAAGGATGATTTCATCTGCATCCTGAAAACCCCCTTTTTAGGACACTCCCCAGAGACATAGAAAGAAAGGGAGAGAAAGAGATGATTGTGGAGGGAGATAGAATTTGAGAGGGGGGCTAGTAGGTTTTATGACTTAAATCTCAGAATCGGATGATTATTGGGAACAGGGAAAGATTATGGGGATAACAACTATTTTAAACTATGATATTTTAGGCAGTTGAATGCAGGAGGTTTCAAAGAATCAGAATTTTAAAAATATCAAGTTAAAAACAGTTTATGTTGAAATTGAAATATTAAAATAAAACAATGTTATGAATATACGTTATTAAATAAATAATATACGTATAAATGTATCTATATTTGGTTATATTCTTATAATAATTATATTATTTTTATTTCTCTTTTTCACTTTTTAAAAAAATTTAAAATAAAAAGGAAGGAAGACCTAACAGCCAACATGTAAATTCTAGCGCGACTCGGAAATTTGGTCGTGCAGCAGAGGTAATAATTGACATTTAATATATCGTAATACTTTTAATAAGTGTTATAAGGATTTATGATTATTTACATAATTCATTATTATTGATTATTGATAGCCAATGAAACGTGTTGTCTTTTTTAGAACTTAATAATAACAATGAACAAAACCAATAACAACAATATCCATAGTGGTCATCAATAATAATAATCCATAATAATATAGATAATAATAATAATCAGTATTAATATAATATAATAATAATAAAATAAGTAATAATGAATAATATAATAATAATAGATATAATTACTTATTATAATCTAAAATATTCTGTTAACTGATAATAATAATAATTTAATAATAATTAAAATATAATAATTATTATAATTATAATTATAATAATAATAATAATAATAATAATAATAATAATAATAATAATAAAAATAATAATAATAATAATTATTATAATTATAATTGTAATAATAATAATAATAATAATAATAATTATATATAGAATTATAATCAATATAATAATAATTATATAATAATAATAATATTAATAATAATATATATGAAATATAATCGATACATAATAATAATAATAATAATTATAATTATAATTAGTAATAATAATAATATTATAATAGTAATAATAATAATAATAATAATGATAATGAATTATAATATTAAAAGCTTTGTTAGATTTCCTTTAACGAATTATATTTCTTTAATAATTAATAAAAATGTAATTATAATATAATTTTTTTATATAATTGTTTCATAATTTTTATAATATAATTCTATGTAATTTTTTATATAATTTGATATGATATAATTTTATGTATATATACATATATATATATATAAATATTTTGCCTTAATATGTTATTGTTGTAAGATTTAATATATTGAATTTCTTGTTTAAAGCTAAAAATATGAGTAAATGCTAATTAAAGTAAAAACCTAATTTATCTAATATAATAATATGTTACTAATTATTAATTTTTAACTAAATGATTATTTATATTATACTATAATATTTTTTGTTTTTATCTGTATTTTTAAACAGGTTCATAAGACTATCTTTCAAAAGTTCATTGGACTTCCTTTAAAGTTTTTAAGACTATCTTTCAAGGTTCATTATTTATCTTTTGATGTCTTAATGATGGGAAATAAATTGGAAAACTACTAGCGTTTTAATTTACATACAAGAAGGCCAATCGGATCGTGATGGGAATTTACCAGTGTCGGAACCCATGCATGATACACCCCGGGGAAATTGGCCACTATATATATATAATATATATATTATATATTACCTTATATATATTATTATATCTATATATATTATATTATATTACTATATAGTATATATATATTATATATATATATATATATAGGATATATTATATATTATATATTAATATACTTTTTTTTTTTAAATTAATATATAATATATATATATATATATATACCTAAATTATCAATAATTATACTATAAATAATATTACTATAATATATAATTATAATCATTTATATATATTATCATTTATATACTTATTCTTCAGTAACTAAAGTATAAAGGTATATATATATGGTATAGTAAATCTGTCTACCTGAATATAGTACTATATAGACTATATATATATAATATATATATAAATTATCTATATACTATATGATTAACAGATATATATATATATATATATTATTATATATATTTATATAGTAATATATAGTGACTCATAGTAAATATATATTATTAACTACCTATATATATAATATTATACCCTAGCATACAGAAATATTTAGTAGTGTTATAAACTTAGTGCTATAAGTGACTAATGTATTCTTATTATATTTTATGATATATATATATATTATATTAATATATATATATATATAATAGTATATATATATATATATACACTATATGTATAGATAGTGTTTGTGTGTGTGTGATGTATATATTATATGTTGTGTGTTATATAGTATATATATATATATATATATTATTATAGTTATATATATATATATAGATTATATTATATGTATTATATTATTAGTATGTAGGGTTATATTATATATATAATATTATAATATAATATATATATATATATAATACTATATATATCTAGTGTTATATATATATATATATATATAATATATATATAATATTATTAATATATATATATTATATATTAATTATTATATATATATTAATTATCGTTTACTATAGTGTATATTGAGTATTAATAGTTGAATGCAAAATGGCCACTCAGTGAAAAGGTTATGATCTTGTTGGAGCTCACTCCCTTTATAAATGAGGGATGCAAGGTTGCGTTCCTGTTACAGAGGACTTTTCCGTTACATGAAAATAGAACAAAAAGTATTGAGAGACACGGAATGTTCGATTTTTCTTATATATAAATAAAATATGAATAAATAAAATCTCTCAAGTAAGTTAATCCTATCTACCTATGAATGTTATGGGTTAAGCTTTTAATTATATTAACACCCTATTACTAACCCTAAGCTAGATATTTATACAAATTTCAGTTCGAAACAAAATATCCATACAATGTAAACCCGGGTATGTTATATTATTACAATTTTAGTTTAAATCATCATAGAAAGTTAAACAAGCAGCCAACTTAAAATCTACTCCTTCCTATAACACGCTTGTTATCTCGGTATTTCAGATAAATGGATGAATACCTATACTCCCTAGGATAACTCATCTCCCTTACTCCTTTGAATAACCTTTGATCCAATCCTCGCCACAACTACAACGACCCCGGTGGTAGTGACCCTTGATTATCGACCTTGCTGAGAATCTTCTCGATGTCTGTGTATTTTTATAGACCTCAAGGAGTCTATAACCTTAGGTTGAGATGACTTGCGTCTCCTCTATTGTTCCGGCCAGGAAGCGTTTAGATTTCTAGGCAGGGCATAATAATATAGATCACAAGCGACCTCTTGAGCCTATAATTC
This sequence comes from Trachelipus rathkii, assembly GCA_015478945.1. NCBI lineage: Eukaryota > Metazoa > Arthropoda > Malacostraca > Isopoda > Trachelipodidae > Trachelipus > Trachelipus rathkii. The sequence goes on along the minus strand of JABUQX010049542.1, from coordinate 64,803 downwards.
TACCGCGGCTCCGTGACTTATTATTTAAAATACTTTCAACGTCTATTACCGCCTCTTACGCTAGATCTCTTCGTCGACCAAATTATACCCGCTCACGTAAATCTCCACCCAATCGTACACTTTAAAGACATATATAGAATCCGCCCGCGCCATTCCTTCACAGCAAGCCTCCAGCTACTGAACTTCCCAAGCGTAATTATCTATTGTACAACATAGCCTCTACACAGGCATCTACCTACTCGATATTTCCTTCTTCACCACAAGACAACCTCCGCGCTCTCCCCTCAAAATTTTTTTCGGATATAGTAGAGGAATTTTAGGCGTTTTTACTCAAAGCTTGAGAATCATCAAGCTCGATATGTAAATAATCCTGGAAAGCTGATAATGACAACTTTCATGTAAAAAATCGATATTATACTAAATAGTACGGACATATCTTCAACAAAGATATCTTTGCTTAATGACTCATTACTCAGCTACTTCATTTAACAGCCTGTATCAAACTTACTCTAAAACACAAACTCCGTTCACTCACCGAATATAATCCTATAATCTTTTTTATTGTATATTGAGAAAAACACGCCCATTGACGTTTTATCTTTAACCTGGACACTTTTCTTGCATCCGTCACCAAAAATCTTGGTGAGAATGCCCGTCCTAGATACTAAAAAGTGAGTAATACGGATCATACAGACTTCAGACACGGTCACATCTACTAACCTACTCTACATAGCAGAAATTGACGCAGAACCCATTCGGATCATTCTTCATAATTTGAAGCGGCGAAACATTTCGCCGAGAGATCATTCAGGCTAAATCATAGAATAACTAGCCCAGAGTCACAGAAGGCACGCAATAAGAGAAGAAAGCTCCACAGAATAATAACTATGCATGCCAAATAATAATATAATAACAAATAGTAATAAGAATCCAATAATCGCATTCATGTGAATCGCAACAAGAGCTAACATCCCCTAAGATCTGTCCTCACCAGCTCCCTCCCCCTCACACATTCTCCAAAACCCTTTTTTCTCTGTATTATACCAATCGGTGAGCGACACCCTGGAGCTGCCCTAGCATGTAGCGTAAGGTTCGACCAAACCCATTCTTCACCGACAATGCTTACCCATTATATTATAGTCCGCTGAATACCCAACCGCTCTGTATCCTCTGCCGTCGTCTGTGCCTGTTTGCTTCCCCCTCTTTCTGTACAGCCGACCCACCTCCTTGGCTTTGTCAGAAGTAATGTCCCCTCGTACCAGACCTCATCTGTTTAGTTCCTCTTCCTATATATATTGGGATACTCTGTTAATCTTTCAGTATATACCAGAAAGGATGATTTATTGTAGTTAGTTGTGACTTAACCTCACGATACGCCAAAAACATGATTATCTACCTGTATATCCTTCATCATGTACCGAAGCGTATACTTCCTGAACCTCCTCTCTCCTCAGTGGTCAGTCTGAACCGGTTATACCTATTGGGTTGTTAAGCTGTCATGTGGGAACCTTGTAACCACTCTTTCAATACCTTTTCGATTAAAAATCGATATTCACTCAAAGCATCTGAATATTGCCCTCCTCTGTGCTGAATCGACACCAATCCAAGAGGATCGACTAGATCATTAGAGGGAAGTGGAATAGTTCTGACGTCTGTGTGTGTGTCTTTGCTTATCCTCTCCTAAAATGTTCGCTTACGAACTTCCATATGTATCCGTTCTGTGCATGGGCTTGGTTACTAACTCCATGGGGCCGGTGGGAATTGCTCAGAAGGTCCGCGATGTTATCCTTACTTTCATCCTAACTCTTTTTTTTTTTTTTACTTCATTGGGGAGTGTACTGTATATGATATCCTACTGGTGCTTCCTCTTAGTTCATTCCTCTGTCTGTTGATCTTACAATCTAATCCTATGTTCATAGCTGTAATAGAGACCTTCATTTTTTTCATTCTCATAATACTCGCCTGAATCAACATATCCATTGCTTAGAACTCGGCTGAGTTTGGGGTCTGCCCTATAAACATCTATTCAACAAGTTGATAAGCATAAGTACGCGACCCTCATAGTATGTTTACGCTCATTTAACTCCCCTCATAACTTCGTAATTCATTATTTTACACTACCCTGGCGAATAGACGATTTGGTTACTAGACCGGTGTGTGTCAACTGTTTTTTTATTTTTTCACTGCTTCATATCTTCACACACTATGTTATCATATTTTGCTCCTGTATACGACCGTGAGTCTTGCACGAATTAGTATAAAATCCTTTCCGCTTTGATCTCTCTTAAGATCGGCTCTAATCTGGTACATAAGTGACAAGCTCAGTTATTGTATTATATACTTAGTGTGCATGTCCCATTCTATTCTCTATCCTATTTTTATTTTATCCTTCCTCTCTCTCATGAGGTAGTATGTATTTAAATTGAGCGTTGGCGAGTCGTTGTCCTCCGTCGTACCTTATCAAGTTTGCCAAGTGAATATCTCTTGTTATCATCATGAGATATTTTGCTCTCTTTTGTCTTCAGGATCTGGTCACAGGATTCAATTTTAAAATAATTTCTTCCTATTCCATTTCAATTATTATTTTTATTATTGTTATTTTCCTTTTGTCTCCGTTAGGGTTATCTTTTAAGTGTTTTGTTTATTAGTTATTTATTATTTTTCGTACTTTACACACTCTACTCTTTTTCCTATTTTCTTTTTTTCTTTCTTTTTTTTTATTTCCTTTCTTTCTTTCTTTCTTTTATTTCTTTTTTTTGTTTCCCACTCACGTTTTTCAATCTTAATTCTCAAATTTGTTTTTCGAATCATTATCATCTTTATTCAACTTTTATTTTTTCTTATGAATTAAAAAGATTAGACTAATCCTTACCACTGGCATCCTCTGCTTGAACTTTTCTCATTTCAATTGTCTCAACTGTGGTCTCTTTTCTTCTTTCTCATTTTTGTAAATTAAAAGATTTTGTGTTCGTTTGTTTTTCGTAATCTACTTTAAAAATGAAAAAAATCATATACAATAAAAAGTTTTGATAAATAACTGAAAATATCCAGTTATAATATTTTTTTTTTCCGAGTTAGAAATTTGATGAGGGCGTCACTTTTGTTTTTTCTCATTGTTTGTTATAAGTAAAGATTTTTTTTGTTTGTTTGTCCATTCTTTTAATTTTTCGAAATATTTCAGACTCATTTATTTAGGCAAAGTATAAATGTTTCCAAAATTTTTGGTAGTAATATCTTCACAAGCTATTCTATTGCACGCTGTCATCGTTGATTTTTGTGACCATCTTATGTTTATGTCACTTATATCTCAATATTTTCTATTCAGTGAGCAACTTTCGTTTTAATGCAAACTACGTCTCTCAAATGTCTAAAACATCATGACGCTCATAAGCATAAAATTCTTAGCTATTCACGAATAGTAGTTTTCAATTCTCTCCTACTCCAGTGTATATCGAAACTTTGTTTTAGATAGATTCTCGGCATCATTTTTTAATGAAGGATTATAAATTAAAAAAATGGCAGAAAATAAAACCGTTTCATTCTTCATATTAAAGAATTCGGATTAAATACTCAAACTTATTTTGTTTGTTGTTGAAGGTGTCGAGTCATAACTAATCAATATGCTGTGTTAGCTCTTTCATGTAGGCGGTGTTTTTTTCTCACTCTATGTGTGTCTCTTATATATAACGATAAATATAAATCAGATCCCCTTGATCACAGTTACACCTTCCCCAGTTGAACTAATAAAAGTTAAAATATTGCCCCATTAGTTATTTCTTATATATTTCATAGAAATCGAATTGATATTGGACTCGATTTTAAATCTGTGTCCTAATTATTTTATCAAACTCGAATCTGTTTTTATGGAAATTCATCATCAATGTAGAGATTTGAAAGAACAGCGTCACGTCAAATAAGCTTTTATTAATTTTTATGGAGTGAGCGAAACTCACACTATGAATTGAGTATCAAAACTTATGGTATATATATAATATATAAGTATAATTAAATATGACCATTATAGTCGGTAGTAATCTATAAGGTTAAAAAGAGCAATTATCCACTTATAATTATTATAATCACTAATTCCACTCTCTATATATATTTAGAATGCTGGTAATGCCTCACTCATGTTCAGCAGCTATAATATATAATTACAGTAAGCCAAGAAGTTTTCACCTAACGGTCAATAGACACATGAACCCATCTAATAATAGGTTTATTTCTTAGTATATAAGTAGATAGTAGGTTTCTTCTACATGTATATCAGGTACTAATATAAGCTAAAATCTCTCACCTACACACAAAATCCTCCTACAGCCTATTCTCAGCTACCTTATATTATGCTATATATAACTCATAATTTATCTGTCTATATATGATCGAAGATACGTCAACATTCACTTCACCATTCAGTAACACATATCTTTGATTACTATAACTCATATCCTAATTTTTATCCCTATTGTCACAACTTGCTAAGATGGTGTCTTGCTTAATCGTCAAAATATTGTTGTTTCCAACACAATGCAGTGGAGGACTTTCTCGAACTCGAAAAACCACAATATCTATCATACCAAAGTCGTTAAACTCTCTAATTATCTCACTCGCACTCTTCTTATGATTATTATATATCATTTCAGGAGGATTTCAATATTTGTCACAAGTCGCCAACGCTTTTATGTACTCATTAATAATCTTTACATCTTTTCGTCAGTATAACAACAATCTTTTATACTAATTTCATTACAAATTTTGTATATATGAAATTGAACCCTTTTTGTTCATTTTAATTAATCATTA
>JABUQX010049542.1:27500-55000 GCA_015478945.1 Trachelipus rathkii | reverse complement strand
GGTGCTCGTACGGGTACGGGAACTAGAATGGAATAAGAAAGGATGAAAATCTGCGGGAAGATGATTCGCAGGAGTCCTTCTTAATTTAGGAGGTAGGAGACTTCCTTTTTTTAAGGAAGGAGGAAATAAATATATTAAAAAAAGCATTAAAATATGAGAACACTCACTCGCGTAACTCAGGTCTCAAATGAGAGCAAAATCTGATTAAAAACAAAAATCATGTGGAAGATTATGTCAAGTAGATAGAGGAAGAAAGTGATTTTTTGGGGCATTGAAAAGGACCAAGTTTCCACTGCCCCAATTAGAAGAAATACGAGTAAAATCAGAGAGAAGTCAGTTGCTTCATTAAGGCCATTCTTCTAGAATTAGCCATTTAAAGTTTAATGTAATGTCTTTCAAATTGAAAGGAGCTACGAAGAGTAGATTCGGAAGCATATGAGTGGATAGGTAATAAATTAACAAATAGAAGACCAAAAATTAAAAAATATATATTAAAATATTTGGGATGGAATGTTACTCTTAGGAACATCACTGTTGATATATTTAAATGATGAACGGCATTTGTCTACAAAAGCTGAAATGGAAAGATCGGAAGGAAAATAAGAGGTAAAGTTACGTTGAGAAGAATTGATACGAAAAGATAGAAATTATTAGATCAAAGCTTTGTGACAAACTCCATCGAAAGATTAATGTTATTCAAGAGACGAAAAATTTCATCAAAATTCTCAAAAGCAGAGTACCAAGCAAGAGTCAGAGTGAAGAGAAAAAAGGATTACCAATAAATCGTTCATTATGAAAGCTGTATCCGTAATCAGAGATATGATTAAATAAAAGATGCTTTCAAATCTTGCTTTTAACTAATGGTTCAAAAATTTTGGAAGGAGCAAGAAAGAGCTAAAGCGATTGGACGATATTTATAAGGCTGTGAAAAATTCCATTTTTCCGCAGTGATTTAATGAGGGAACACTTTCAGAAGGAAGGAAAGATCGAAGTTGATGGTAAAAGAAGAAATAATTAACCTATACATGGTACATGTGTGAATTTTAAAGTTCATATGGCGATATAGTATATATATATATATATATTTATATTGTTGAGTAAAAGATTTGCAGTGAAAGTAGAGTAAATAAAAAATATATATATATATATATATATATATATATATATATATATATATATATATATATATATATATATATATATATATATATATATATATATATATATATATATATATATATATATATATAAAGAGTAGAGATATGTATATATATTTATATATATATATATATATATATATATATATTTATGTTATATATATATATATATATATAATTTGGATATTGGTCTGCCCTAGAAACCGTAATTTAATTATGAACAGGATGACCAGAGAAGGAACAAAAGTCATCGAGATTTTTTTGTCCTTTTATTTTTGTTTATTTGTATTTTGTTTTTATTTATATGAACCTAAATTCATTTCCCATCATTATTATTGTGCATATGTGTTATTTTAGTATCCTGAAGATGAGCCTTGATAGACTCGAAACGTCGATGTTAAATATTTGGATATATAATAAATCTCTAGGACTTTGGTTCCTTCTCTGCCATGGTTGTCTTCTTCATAATTATATATATATATATATATATATGAGTATATAGCAGATATATATAGAGTATGAAAAAATATATATATATATATATATATATATATATATATATATATATATATATATATATATATATATTTAGTGTATATATATATATTTAATATATATATATATAAAGTATATATATATATATATATAAAGTTATATATATATATATATATTAAGGTTGTCTATATATTATATATATATATATATATATATATATATATATATATTGCGGGATGTGGAATAGTTCCGAAATCTTCAGTGTGAAGTTAATAGCAAAGATATGTGCAAAGAGTTCAGCTATAGATGAAAGTAAGAGAGTAGCAGAGCAGTAAGAAGAAATGAGAGTGGGGGGAAAGCGTAAAAATCAAAATTAGAGTTAATATTTTTTGAAAAATTTCAAAAAGTACGTGATGAAAAGTAATAAAGTTTATTGCATTGTTAATATAAAGGGAATAATCAGTCACGAGCATAGATTTTGTATGATTTCATGATAAAATAAAAGTATGATGAGGTTCTGAAGTTTGAAGAAGAAGGAAAAGCCTTCCTATACAACAAAATAACCCGAAAATAAAGCAGAATTAAATTAAGTTATAAGATTCTTTATTATGTGAAAGGAAAATGAAATGCTCTTATCCGTGAGAGAGAAGATCACATCAGATTTGCTTTTTGAACACTGCAAAGGATTCCTTCTACAGAAGCAGTAATAATTCTAAAGAAATCAAAGAAGGAAGGAAACCAGTTTGCGTTGACAGATTCTGTGGAAGCTTGAAAAAATAGAACAGGATTAGAGAGATAAGTAGTTGATTGTAGGACAGAAGATATTAAACGAGTTCAGCAATATAAGAAAAAGAAATGGAAACTAAGGAAAGGACTCGTTTGTTGTGCTCATCTCCAAGATGATCATGTATACGGATTGATAGCTGCTCCATTTCTCAATGTTGCTTTTGATAAAGAAATGGTACGCTAGTTCATCAACCTGATCTTGAGAATTAGAGGAAAGACATTAGTGGTGGTTAACGTTGAAATCACCATGAATGATGATTTCAGATAGAAACGAGAAGAAGAGTGGAAAGAAGAAATGTGAGAGAATGTGTTCGATTATGGATTTAAAATATCCGAAGGATTTAGGATAGTCACTTGGGTTTGGAGATAAATAAAAAGAGTAGATGAATTTACAAATAGAATTAGAACACGATAATACATAACGTCATTGCGAAAATAAGCAGAACATATTCCTTTTTATGAAAATAAGAACAAGAGATAAAGGTCTTTAAAAAAAGACGTGATGTAGATCAAAATGGGAATTAGAGGACCGGTTATCAGGGCAAGTCGAAAGAGTCTTAGTGGCACAAACCCGTCAACAAAAGTCACTAATATATATATATATATATATATATATATATATATATATATATATATATATATATATATATATATATATATATATATCAATATATATAATCAATGAATTATTATGGGAAAGGGGAACTTAAGCCGAACCACGCGCCAGATGAGTACTGACGTTTAACACTGGTTATCTTAACCGTTTAGATTCGCTTGCGAGCGATATTTCCTGTCAAGGCGTTATCGCTACCAATTGCAAACCCCTCGTCTCTTCGTAAGGTTTTATCTATAACATTAGCGGTAAAATATTAAATTGCGGTAAAAGCAATGTTATAGTGTAAAAATCTTACGAACGAGAAGAGGGAAGGACAGGGTGAAAACTTGTGTGATAACGCCTTGACGGGAGCTCTGCTCAGCTTTGGGGGCTGCACTCCAGAATCTAACTTTTAAGTTAGAGGATGGCTCACTGGTAGAGCGTCGAGTATGTCGTTCTCAGCCGCAACATGCGGTGGTTCGACCCCTAGAGGAGGCAATTCTTACCTTCCCGTAATAGTTCTTTGTTTGTTAAAATATTAAATTGCGGTAAAAACATATAAAGAGGTATATATATATATATGTATATATAGAGTATATAGAGCAAAGTATATATATATAAGGTTAAGGTTATATGAGTATGTATATATATATATATATAGATGTATATATATATTATATAGTATTATATATATATATATATATATATATATATATATATATATATATATATATATATATAAGTGTTATGTATATATATCTTATAGTATATATAAGAGCAGCATATATATATATATATATATATATATATATATATATATGTTATATATATATAATATATATGATGTTGTTAAATAATATATATATATATGTATGTTATATATATATGTATATATATATATGTTATATATATTATTCATATTCCTATGTGTATAATGCTATTCAAATTTGAAACCCAATTTAATTTTGAAAAGAAAAATGCGAACTTTGTTTGTTGCCTTTTGTTAAGTTTCGCAATTTCGGAATTGTTTTATGTGAGTAAAGGAAAAAGCACCTTTTTTATTGCTTTTAAAGTATACGTGCTTCACCGTGCTAAACGCATATTAAACATCACTATATATATATATATGGTTATTATTATATATTATATATATATATATATTAAGGTTATATATATATTATTATATATTATTATATATATTATTATTATATATATATATATTATTAGTTATAATAGTAAATATATATATATATATATATATATATATATATATATATATATTTATATATATATATATATATATATATATATATATATATATATATATATATATATATTATATCTATATGTATATATATATATATATATATATATATATATATATATATATATTACAGATTTCCCCCACTCACTGGCAGGGCACTTTTCAAGATGGGGATGGAAAAGATAAAAGGCAAGAAAATCCACACGTGGGCTCAGATGTGGAATTTAAAGAGAGGAAGTTTAAATAGAGCGGGAAAAAAAGATGGTGGAAACGAGTTTCACAGAGCAGAAGTAGCTGGAAAGAAGGAGTTACCACAGCCAGCTGGAATAGGGTTTTCAATCCTCACACAAAATTCACACTAGTACAATGTACAACGAGAGCGACGCAATGGTGATGGTATGCTAGAGGTTAATTTCCTCGAGCATCTGCCGTTGCAGAAAAAAAATAGTTCGTCAGTCAATTTGCAAAAACGTATGGGACAGTTTATTAGTCATTTAGCATTAGAATCAAAACTATTAATATTGGTAGAATAGCAGAAAACAATGTACCTCTTAATGGTTATTTTAGTCATCATGGGAGCTGATTGAAAATAGTTTTTTCCATTATTATGTGCTGGGTCTGAGTACACTTCTTTCCTTGGTCTAGCGAAATCAATGGTTCTTTCTTAGCCTTATTTTGTGTAGTGCCCACTTTCAACTAGTTGTAATGCCCAACGGCCTCCTCCATTTGGGAAATGCAGGATATGTGACTAAATTTTATTAAACATGGATTATAAAATAATTTTTTTACTTAAAAATGCAGAGAATAAGATTTAAAAATTACGTAGGTAAAAATGAATAACAATTAAAATTGTTAATTTATCTTAATTGTGACTTAATGACTTAATGACTTAATGACTTCCTTGTGCTTGATGAGACCTTGCGAAATTTTCTATATCAGATTCAATGTTAGTCAGGCGATGTAGCAAGTCTCCTCTTTGACTAATTACCAAGATTTTTTTCGATAGTAATGATGTGCACTATTCTAAACGTAGTCTTTTTCAGCATATATTGTGTTTAATGTTTATCCTTCGTTTTATTTAAGTAAATATTAACAGCATTGTTATGTATAATATAATTGCTATTGAAAATAATAATTTCATTTTATTATGCTAGCTCACCGTCCCCCTCACCGTCCCCCTCACCGCTAACTGGTGCTTACTGCCCCCTTAATCAAACCCAGCGCCCCCAGGAAGTGCTATCGCCCAGGTTAAGAACCTGTGGTCTAAATGATATAGATGAGGGAATAAAAACTAGAGTTTCTAAGGCTCTGATAATACTAAAATGGTTGTTTCTCTTGGGAATCTTATTGGTTTTATTAAAGTTGGGATGATAAGTGGCAAAGGAATTGCAAGCAAAAATTGTTTTGTAATTCGCATTGATAAATATAATCAAAGTTTTAATTATGACATAAATGAGAAATTTCTGGAGAATGCTGCAAAAGAAAAGATTTTGGAGCGCTTATTAATTTTCAATTTGAAAATGTCAAAAATTGATAGTTATTATAATCTGTAATATTGATTACAAGAGGAATTAATAAACAATTATCAAATCTTAAAATAGTTATGTTATGCCGTTAGTTGAATACTGTGCAGAAATTTGGACTCCTTTCCTAAGAAAGTACATTCCAATAAATGGGTGAGGGAGAACAATGCAGAGCTACAAGAATGACTTGTTGGTTTTGCAAATATGAGTTTTGAGATAAGGTTGATGAAAATGAACGTGTTTTCAAAGCAAATGAGGTTTCTTATTGGGTTTGGGGATATAATTCAGAACTGTAACAATTTTTCATCTCTCACATCTACTAAGAAGAGTAAATTCTTCATATAAAACTATGATTAAAGAATTGGAGATCGCAATAAGTAAATAAAAATGAAAGCATTTTGTCAGATGTGTGGAAATACTTCATCAAAAACCAAGTAGTTCATGTTTGTATTGTTTATTCTCGGGATGTGAATCATGTTGTTGCTAATTTTATAGTTCACATCTAACTTTTAAAAACAGGTTTGGTAGATAAGCATGAAAATAATTTGAGTAATATATACTTAATATGCATTTTTGCTATTTTATTTTGTTTCAATAGGACCTTTTTTTTTTAGCTGTTTTTGCCTAACAAATCAAAAATTAAAAATAAAAAGACGCATACTTGAATTTATTATGGGTTGATGGTTGTGATTGGCTATTGGGTATAATATAAATTTATTATTCTCTTTTTAATTTAAACTGCATGTAGTATGTAAGGAGTAGGATAGTAGTGGATATAAAAACAATTTATTTCAAAAAATAAACATCTTCATTGAGAGTTAGTGGAAATATTTAAACGCAGTGAGCAGCAGATGCTAAAAGGTACCTTTCAGAAAAGAACTAAATTCCAGACCGTCACGGAATTTTCAAAAAATTCTTGCAGAAATTGGAAACGGAATAAAATCTTAAATTCCCCACACCTCTAACCTTTATATTAATTTTTAAAGAATATTTACTATTTAGGCCGTTCCGAGGGTCAGCATCCGCATCCGCATCCGCATCCGCATCCGCATCTGTTCGGATTTGCAAATAAAAATTCCACAAATCCCTTAGTATATTTACGAGGATGCTTAATTAAATATCCTTATCAGTATATATATATATATATATATATATATATATATATTATAATATTTATATATATATATAATATATTTTTATAAAATATATATATATATATATATATATATATATATATTATATATATTATATATAAATTATATATATATAGATATATATATTATATATACATCTATATATATAAATTATATATATATATATATAGATTATATATATATATATATATATATATATATAAATATATATATATATATATATATATATATATATATATATATATATATATATATATATTTGGAAATATATATATAGGAAAAATAACAGACATAAGCGGTTGTAAGATACTCGAAGAGGGATACGGAAGGCGATGTGACGACGACCAGAAAGGGTGAGAGACGCGAGTGTCAGAGTAAAATTGTACAATACAAAGTGAAGAGGTCACAGAGAGCTCTCAGATCAAATCTCTGATGTGGTAAAGGTATTTCGCATATGAGTATACCTAGAAGAAAAGAAGGTATTTAGAGAGAAAGTGACTAGAAGAAAGTAGGAAAGAAGAAGTATTAGACGTACAGAAAAGATAAGCCATTACCAAAATATGGCAATTCAATGAAGACGAACACTAAAGGAAAATCTCAAAACTTTATTCAAAACAGTTGTGTTATAAAATTTAAGAAATATATAATACGGTGGGTCGATTTAGGATATTAGCGAATCAGAGTATGATCCTGTATCGAATGATAGATAGCACAGATATGGACGTTCCGGTAAGAAAATTATTAAAGTAAATCCTCACACCGGTCACGCACATAGATACAAGCACAACAATTATATAGAATATATATTATTAAAAGTAATTTGACGTACCTAAGTCCCTATAGCGTCTTATATTTCTAAAAGGATAGATTAGGAGAGAGAGGATATATTATATATATATATATAGTAATATTATTTATATATATATATAGGTAATATATATATATATATGATAAAATATATATATGACGAAGAAAAAATTTTCAAAACTCGGCTACGATGACTCGAACCATGCGCAACAGCGTCGCCGTTAACAATTGCTACAAAAAAGCTCTCCACTTGACGAAAATGTCGCCTCACCTAAAAAGATGCATCGGCGGAAACAGTTTTCAAGTCTGGCCTGCAAAATTCAATATTCACTGCTTTTGAAAATCGGTACTATTTAAAATGCGGCATAGAATGGTGCTTGGACCCCCAACTGGGGTCAACATGGTTATTCCGCTGGGTGCTCCTGGGTGTGGTTTGCTCCTGTAAGCCAGGAGCACCCCAGTAGAATGCCATGTGGCCCCAGTAGGCGGTAATCCAAGCACCCTTCTATGGATTTATATATATATAGTATATATATAGGTATATATAGTATATATATATATAGATAGTATAAATATATAATATATATATATATATATATATTATATATATATATATTATATATATATATATATATATAGATATATATATATATAATAGATATATATGGTAAAATAGTGGATAATGGGAAGAGAGAAAGATGTCGAGAGAAAAGTTCCTTTACCCTGACGAAGGGAGACATTAAGACCGTTACGTCATGGTGAAGTGGCAACCCCTTGTTTATCATAAACGACTAGGGTATTGTAGAAATCAAGTGTTGTTAAAACTGAGCTGTACAGGTCATTAGCTGTAAAAAACACGAGGAACATGGGTTTGGTTCCCGACCTACCAGGACTTCTATCCCGTGCAGCACAGGAAGAATACCCGACAACAATATACCATAAATAAACAGATCACTCGTAAAAAAAACTGACATGCAATAGAAAGAAGCTACAGTCAATTGACACAAGAGCGCCTCATATAGAAGGATTCAACTCTAATAATATTCGAGTCAAAACAAACAGTCAAGCGTCTCAAAGTAGATAGCTCTCATTCTCAGAGAAGACAAAGAATGAAGAGAAAACTAGGAAGAAGTAGAATGTTCTCGAGCACTTAAGATAGAGCGATCGTGATTGTGTGATGTAAGCTCGTATTCCTTGAAATTACCGCTTAAGGATCTGTTCTAGACTTAAGCTCTAATAATATAAAAATAATACTTTATAATTGTTTTCTAGTATAAGCTGAAATTAGCGTGTGTGCTGTGCTCTCTGTATAACTCGTATGTGGGTGAGGTTACATAGTGTAATTAAGTTCGAAGTAGAGGCGGTAAATATAATTTAACTCTGCCGACTTGATATCCTGATCTTCATTCAAGATTAAAGTTTACCTTTCATAAGATGTGCCTCTATCCTTATATATATTTAACTTTAGTATATATGCTCTCGCTTATAATCTTTAGTAATAGATTACCATAATAAAGATCAAATGTTTCTAAATTTCTTCTATTTATATATATATAACCATATTCATACTCTAACTATATGTTATGAGTAGGTCGATCATCCTCAATTAGGAGTGAGTAATATGAATAGGTTGGATAGTTTCATATTCTCACGTGATTATTAAGGAGTGTATATAGAGAATGTAAGTCATGAGGAAATGAGGTCTATTATATAATAGGAAAAAATAGATAAATAATATAAGATAATTGGGTAGAATAGGTAATATCAAGTTACTATTTGGTATTGAGTAAATATACTTCACTAATTTAATATAATGGATTAATAGTGATATATTTATATAGAACTCGTACGCTACATATTCGTAGTATATTGAGATAGAACGCCTCTCAGGATATAAATAGGATAAATAAGCCAAAATAAGTGAAGGATTTAGTAATACTAAGATAGAAGGAATAATGATAGAGAATAATATCCATAATATATACTTGTGTATGGATATATATACAGTTATATAGTGAATTACTATATAGATAAGGCGTTAATAATAATGTAATAAGATAATTATTTTAAAACTATATAATAATATATAACAATAACGAATAGTGATATACAAATATGATAATATATTCATCCCGTAATATATATTGTGATCTTTCATTCTAGCTTTGTAAATATGCCGATCTTAGATGACGAGAATTGGATTTTGAGATATCGTTCAAACCTTTAGATGTTCCAAGGAGGGGAGACTGTAAGTCAATAGTAGCGGAAGACAAAACACTCTCTTTTTTGTCCCTTTTTCGTCTTGATTTTGTCAATCAGGACGTATCCCGTTTTTATCCTGACTTTTATACCGTTTTGCGCTCTCTTTTCAATTTCTGCATCCAAATGCAATCCGTTTGACTGAAGTATCAGTAATGTTACATTCACGTTTAGTTATCGTTTTATTACATTCCATCAAACTCTATAAAAGATTTCAACTTTTTTTTTGTTGCTTTTTTTTGTTTTTTTGTTTTTTGTTTTTTGTGTTTTTGCTCAATTTATAATAGTTGGAGAGAGGATTATTTGAATGTATTTTGATTAGCATTAAATGCATTAGACTGAAATTCCAGAACCTTAGGATTGCTGGATATTTATTTATTTACACTCCGTGGCGGAATTATTTGAAAGGAGATTTGACAACTAAAGTGTTTATGTTTCCACTTACGAGTGATTAATTTTATTTTTAAACTGGATATAGATATATATATATAGTAATATATATATATAGAGAGAGATGAAGTATATGAGATAGTAGATATATATGTATAGTATATATATATATATATATAGTGAAGATAGTAATAGTAATAGTAAGAGTAATAGTAATATATATGGTCAGTATAATAGATATATATATAAATATAGATATATATATGAATTTTGTGAACTGTAATAAGTGATAATATATATTAATATATAGTGATAAGTATAATAAATAGATATATAGTATATATAGATATTATATAGTTATATGTATATATATATATAATATTATATGAGTAAATATATATATATAATTTATATATATATATGAATAGGCTATATATATAAGTGTATCAGAACGACTTTGTGATTTAATATTTATTATTCTGCTATAAATTATTGAATTTTAACACTTTTTCCCGCTGTTTGAGCGGGGTAGTGGAACGTACAGCTTCCTCACTCACACCTCCCCTCACTCTCGCACCCACGCGCACCTCACATCCACCACCGACCATCTATCTCCTCCTTCGGCTAATCTCACCTCTACAGCACTTCCGTCCCTCATTCACCCCTCTCATCACAGTCCCAGCATCTCCTTAGTTTTAATAACCAATTGTTCCATCATCCACACTTTCCTTCTGGTCGTCCGCCTTTATAATTTTCAACTCTAAACCTACTCACGATAAAGATCCACACGTCAGACGTCTGAGAATACCATAGGCCAAAACTCTTCTAAAGCTCACGAGCGATGCTCTTGTTGCCTGCGATTAGCGTCAGCGTAGGTGCCCCCTACCTCCTTCCCACCATCCGCTTTCTCGCGTCTATACCGCGACTCTAGAATGAACCCCTGATTCTGCACAATCAGAGATCTCACCCTCACCCACAAGCCACGTTATTTTTCAAGTGACAATCACGTCTCCACATGTGCATGAGCTTAGAACCAGTCGGCACCAACAGAAAGACGAAACACGTACGCTAGCGCCAGTCTCAGAACCGAACGTCTTCACTCAGTAGCACAGGAGTGACTTTTATGCGACACACACATCGTGGTCCTAAGAAATACCGTTAGCAGATTCACCAAACCCCCTGTAACTGGTTTAACGCTCAGAGAGGCAGGACACCACATATACATATTACAGCGACTAGAGATTACGCAAATTTTTTCAATACGATACTTATTTAAACGCCTTTTGTGATATAATCCCCCCTCATTTCCCTATATCTCGTCTAGCTCAGATCCGAGCGTCATGAGCTCTGCATTGTAATCTCTCCGGAAATACCTGTTTCTCATAATTGTTAGTGTGTGATCTATACTTCTCGGGGTTATCCAGTCCCAACCCCTTTGCGACGACGTCAAGAGTTTAGACATCCTCTAGCATAAAGCTAGGATACTAAAAAGAGATTCTGGCTATACTTGTTCTATGCCATATTACTACCAACCCCCTACTTCGTTACCGAATCTAAGGCCCCTCTCCCAGCTACAAACGGGAATAGCTAAGCTTTTCTCGCATAGTGAATCGACAGCTCCTTTTTTCATAACACTAACGACTCTTACTCTTA
Organism: Trachelipus rathkii; assembly: GCA_015478945.1. Lineage (NCBI taxonomy): Eukaryota > Metazoa > Arthropoda > Malacostraca > Isopoda > Trachelipodidae > Trachelipus > Trachelipus rathkii. Next base: position 42,917 of record JABUQX010049542.1, on the reverse strand, counting down.
CCTGGATTTTATTTTAAGCCCCTTTGTCCACACATTCTCTCAAACTCCCTCACCAGATTCCTCAACCCTTCCGCACTCTTCGGCCACTAGTGGCAGTATCGGTCCGCAAACAATATCTGTTCACTTCACCTTCAGGTTTTTATCATCAGTCCCATTGCATGCAATTCCACCCCCCTCTCCCTCCCTCACCATTCCTCTGCAAAAACTCTCCATAAACAAATTGAATGAGCACGGCGGACATTACACACCCCTGTCTCACAATCCTCTCACCACTCCAAACATCTATATATTATAGTATATTTATATTATTACGTATATATATATAGTATGATAGAATAATATATATTACTATAATATATATATATATATAATATATAGATTAATACTATTTTATAATATAGGTATATATATAAATTATATAGATATAATATATATTATATCTAATTATATATGCATATATATTATTTTAATATAGTTAATATATAGAATAGAAAGTTGATATAAATATGATATATTATATTATATATTTTTAGTGATGTCATTACTCATAGAATATGTAAATTATATAGAATATGATATTCTCAGTATTATGATTATATCTATATAGTTAGATTGAAGGGGTATAAAGCTTCATGAATTCTTCAGTTTGACGAAGACGATAATTGTAACCGTATAAGATACGATATATATATCTTGATATATAAGTGATATTCTATATGATATATACTATAGTACCTCATATATACTATTTATATTATTATGATATATGGTATTTATAGTGATATATATATATTATAAGCACGATGTAAATACTAAATAGCCATAGTAAGTTTATTATAATATACCAATGTAATATTTGAGTTATATATTGAAGTTATTGAGAGATAAATAAGAATTTAAATATTTGATAGTTAATTTAACTTATTTACATAGAAGACGCGACCTCAGCTAATAAATAATGTCGACCTCCTCGCCTCGGTGGCGATAGCTACAGGCGTATGCTTTAAACCATACAATATGTAAACCACGTCGAGCGCTCTGTCCTTCTTTATAAAATTGGTGCATAATGTTAACGATAAAATTGGCTCTATTATTATTGTTTCTGTTGAATAAAGATCTCACGTCAGAAATGAAGATAGATATATTCGATCCATCCTGACAACTCTCACTCACTAATTATGCTGAGAACGACTCCTATAGTGAATTGCAAAATTGACGAACTCTCCTACATCAAAACACGGATGAGCGGAGAGAAGTCCCATGTTCCACTCGGAATTAAATGAACGTCTCGATCATTTCGAATCAAGTTGAAGCAAGAGAATGGTAGCTACATTACGATGCACTAGCGAGAGAGAATGATCCGGAGAGATAGTGTATGACCTTAGCAGTAGAATATTAGTTTAATAATGGTGTGACCTTACTGGCATACTTTCATTGCGATTGGACGAATTAGTCTATGTATTAGGATTAATGTACGATTACATAGAATTATGTATGTGTGTGTGAGGGGCTGACATTCTCACTAAATTTACATATTCTCTATATATAAATAGATCAATATCTAGGTAGTAATATACAATGAGAATGATGTAAGTATAGGGCTGGCTATACCAATATTATTTATATCCCAATAATATAATATGATTATTAATTTCATGAATATGAGAATGTATTGACTCAAGTTATCTATTTATCTACATTAACCATATATATAGTGAAGTATAATCCATTAATAGGATATAAATGCCGACACTCGTTGATGAAACATTTGAATAATCAGACCCAATAAAATGTGCAGTATATTTTCTTGTGTAATAAAAGGTAGATACATATTAGAATAGGAGAATAAATTGTGACATTCTGTTATTTAGGTTCAGAATATATCTAAAAATGAATATTATATGGATAGTCGAGATAAGTTAGGTGAGACAAGATAAGAACGCAAGAACATTTGAAATGTATTGGATATGACATGCGAGTAAGGCCATGAAAGGGGTTAAGAAGGAAGAGGATTCCGGAGAGGAAGACCGCAAATGTTAGATGACACGAGATAGACAAATATAGTTTCACGTCGTTTGCAAGTAATCAAATCCGCACAGACAACAAATCGCTTACTTCTGTAGAGACTCGAGCACAGCATGTTTGGGCGATAGGAACTCATTAAGTTATATAGATATTGACGTCTCAGTAGCTATTCAATAAACTTATTGTTATAGATATTCTTATCATATATATATATATAATATTTAATAATATATATATATAATATATAATACTTAATATAATAGAAATATGTATATATATATATTATATAGTATAGTGATAGTGGTATTATTTTATATAATATAGTATAAAGAAAGTGAAGATATATATATGAGTGGTATTATTTACATTAGTCAATATAATATATATATATAATATAATATATAATATTATATATATATGAGTACATATAAAGTATAAAATATAATTATATAGTATAAGTATAATAAGAGTATCCATATATGATAATAGGTGATTCATGTGATATTGAAATTAATTATAGGATAGTAATGAAGTAACTCCATAATTAACTAGGACATATGGATACTCTCGGCATAATTTTACTTGATGTAACTCCGTACTATACATAATATATTCGAGCTACCTCATAATATACTATCCGAATGAGTCTATACAGTTACAACCCTCCCAATATGGGGATAAGAGAGTAGTAATGATATGTAGGTTATAGTATATATACATATGTATAGAGATAAGCATTCATAATTCCTAATTGAGAAGTATCATGCTCAATCTTGATATTCTCTATCTAATAAGGTACCGTTATGGTATGCCATTGCCTTATTAATAATTATAATATATATATATATATATATATATTAATATATAATATATATATTTATATATAACATATATATAATATATATATATATATAATATATATATATATATATATATATAATATATATATATATAATAATTTGTTTTTCTCTTTGGTATGTATGACTTTTTTAAAATTAAAATTGTTTAAAAACATAATTCTTCTATTTTAACGAATTTGTTTATTTAATTTATTGAATGATTAATAATTATAATTCACAAATACTTTAAATTGCTTTATTAATGCATCTTTTTGCTAATTTTGTTACCTTATTATTATTTATAAGTATTATTATTATTTAATTTATTTAAGTTAAATAGTATTCCTGTGTGAGTTTATTATAAAATTAGTTATCTCATTAATCATCCCTGTAACTCTGATATTTATGTGATTGCGGATGTGATTATTGATAGGTTATTATTACTTTAGTCTACTCCTCTTGGAAGTCTCTCTCCTCGAATTTATGTGTTACTTCATCATCTCAAATATCTTGACTATTATGCCTCACTTTTAGTTTTCCTCTATATCTCTCATTGGATTATTAATATAATGGAGATTTATGTAAGATCCTATATTAAGAATATATGGTAATTATATAAATGTGATGTGATTGAATTTAACCTTTTTTATTATTATATATTGTTCATCTCTCGGATTTGATTGATTTAGGATTTTTATATTATTATTATTATTATTATTATGTATTATTATTATTATTATTATTATTATTTTATATTATTATTATTATTATTATTATTATTATATTATTATTATTATTAAGAATATTAGACTTAGCTCAATAGCTTATCTAGTATTCCGATAATATTTTTATCCTCTTTATTTGTTCAATTATGAATTATATAATTTAAAGATCAATTCAACATGGTCAAAATGTATAATAATACTTCCATGTTGTCAAAGGACGGAAAACTGTTCCCTTCAAGAAGCCCATTCTATTGATGTAATTTCCTTAATATTAAATTGTTATTTTTAATTGTAAGTATTCTGTAAACTATTAAGAAATATGAAATGTTTTTATTTTTATTTCTTTATTTAATTATTATTATTATTTATTATTATTATTATTATTATTATTATTTTTTATTATTATTATTATTATTATTATTATTATTATTATTATTATTATTATTATTATTATATTATTATTATTATTATTATTATTATTATTATTATTGTTATTGTTATTGTTATTGTTATTGTTATTGTTATTATTATTATTATTATTATTATTATTATTATTATTATTATTATTATTTATTATTATTATTATTATTTTATTAGTATATTTTATTATTACTTATTATTATTATTTATTATTATTATTGTTATTGTTATTATTATTTTTATTATTATTATTATTATTATTATTATTAGTAGTAGTAGTAGTAGTAGTAGTAGTTTTAGTAGTAGTAGTAGTAGAAGTAGTAGTAGTAGTAGTAGTAGTAGTAGTAGTAGTAGTAGTAGTAGTAGTAGTATCTTTTTAATTATCCATCTGGCCGTTTTAATTCTGAAAAATTTCAAATGATTTGAAGGAATTCGAACACTTTTGCTTAAACTTTATGATAAACAATTAGAGTGTTGGGGTGTTCGGAAAAAAGCACATTTCTATTATTTATAACTTCACACCTTTCTTAATCTAAAAATACGTAAGGAAAACTCGTCGCAAAATTGCCTTCTAGCGCTACCGCGATCTTTGGCTGTATACCAAGCGCTACCGCTACCTATGATGACTAATCAGAGGTACATGGTTGGAAAACCCACTAGTGAGATCAATTTTATTAAATATTATATTAATTATATATTATATTATATAATATAATATTATATATATATTAATATATAATATTATATAGTATATATTATATATATATATATATATATATATATATATTATATATAATATATATATATTAAATATATATATATATATATATAATTTAATATATAATATATAATATATTATATATATAATGATATAAATATAATTAATATATAATAATATATATGAATATATTTATTATATATTAATATATATATATAATAATATATATATTTATATAATATTAATTTTTATAATATATTATAATATAATATATTAATATATATATATAATATATTACTTTTCAATTAATCCTATTGTATCTAGTTATTAATAAACTTATTATATTATAGCATGAATTTCTGAATTGATTTATAGTATATAATAATTTATTATAAATCTTCCCGAATTCACCACAAAAATTTTCATATAGTTTGAAGTTGATAATATCTGGTATATATAAGTATTAATTAATTTAAATGTATTACTTTATAATTAACATAAAGAAAAATGTAATATGAGATATAGTGAATAAATTTTCTCAGTTATCACCCATCTTAGGTATATACATTTTAAATAATAATTATGATTAATACATATGAGATTAAATATATTAATATCAATAAATAATCATGCCATGTTATAAGATTAATAATATAATTAATATACTAAAGTAATATAGATATAAAATACTGTAAATATTCATTCAATTTTTGATATAATATTATAAATAATTAATAATTATAAATAATAATATAATAATAATTAATAAATAATAAATTAATAATACATAAAAAAAAAATTAACATGATAATAGGATAATAGTAATAATAATAATAATAATCACTAAAAATATATAAATCTATAAAAATAATAATAAATAGAAAATCAAATAAATCAATTAATAATAAAATAACAATTAAAATTTAATATTAAATTATCAATAATAAATAAATATAAATATAATGCAACGTAATCTACATTTTCAGGTGTGATAGTAATACAACCAAATTCATATCTTAACCCAATTTCACACAAGGCTAAAAAAGCAGTATTGAAAAGATTAATAATAAAATAAATAAAATTATAATTAATAATAAATATAAGCAATATTATATAATAAATAACGATATAACAAATTATAATGAATAAAAATATATATATAGTTACATAAATAATAATGGATCGTAAAATTACATTCAACTCAGATTATCTATACAACTTCAAATAATACTTATTAGATATTACCAGAAATGAAAAATTTTTATTTAACATTGGTGTTTTAGATAGATTGACCAAATTATGGTATGTAGTTATTTTTCAATCTAAATATAAATAATAAATAATAATGAATAATAAATAATAATATATAATTAATAAATAATTCAACTTAAGAGGTAATTAAAATAAATTAACGTAAATTATTATATAAAACATTCAAACTTGACTATTATTTCTGATGAGTTCATGCATGATATCATAAGAATATAAATTTAAGTACTGGTGTTGTTATTTATGTAAATAACAGTAACCATTCTATACATAGGAAAAAATATGATACTAGATTATTATAATGTAGAGAAAACATAATAAATAGGAGTTGGTGAATAAAACGAGAAGATAATAAATTAATTTTATTATAGGCATTTTATATTCTGGGCTTCCTCTTATGTTTCCTTTTTGAGACCATGTAGCATTCCACGACTACAGATTACTATACGTAAATAGCATCATCAGCGCACTACAGAAACACATACGAATTCCTCTCTCTTTCACTAAACAAGCAAAGATTCGTAATTTCAAATTGGAATATTAAAGGGGAATTTATAACTTCCCAAATCTCAAGAAGTGGATGAGTATTATAATAAGAACCTATCATAAATACAACTCATAATATATATGATAATCTGTATCTTATAGATAATATAATAATAAATATACTTATATCTCTGATATATATTTAATATATCAAAAAAATAAATATATTATTTATTATTCTAAAATAGTAAGAAACCTATGAAGCAAGTACTGTAGTATATAAGACGATCCGAGACAGGAGACCGCAGAAGAGACACGTAGTCGTCAAGGTATTTAACATAGGGGGTAATCTCAATGAAAGGTAAACTTGTTACTATCTTTTATTGGAATAAAGAATAATATATTTTGGATTTTTAATCCTCGTAGTAGCCTTGTGTTACTCAGTAATAAAGAGATAATAAATCGGAAACTTTCTGTTTCCTCTTGTTAAAGAGATAAGTTAGAAACTTCGAGTTTCGCATGCAGAAATTTGGTTTTGCATTTATTAAAGAAATAGTAAGAAACTGAACGTTTCGTATTACTAAAAAAATACCCTAAAAATCCAGTGACCTATATCGTTTCTAGTGAAGTTGGCGAACTCACAATTTTAAATCTTCATCCATTGCTAGTGTAGGCCTTCACCATTACATGAGGGCCTACATATATATACAAAGATTCCAACAAATGGAGATCCGGCTCATGTTCAAAATCTAAAATTTTAAAATTTGAATCCTTTATAGGGTAATCTGATTGTAGAGAATGCGAATTAATAGCCGTATAAGAGAGATGATGCAATTGTTCCTAAGTTGTGAAGGAAACACCTCTGTGCTCAGCAGTGACAATATAGGCGACGAAAAGGTTTAGGAAGTCTTTCCTTAGACTTGAAAATTTTTTTAATTTTGTTATTACTTAAAATTAGTTATAGATTTAGATGGGGGGTAATTAATTTTTAATAATTTTTAATATTTCATTATTTTTCCTTTTAATTTGGTAACTCACTTTCCCCAAAAATGGAAACTTGCAATACAGAAGCTCCTTAGATACAGTTAATTTTGCAGGAAGAGGTTGTCGAAATTTTAAAGAGCGCTGTTTTCTAAAAACATTTTCAATATATATATATATATATATATATATATATATATATATATATATACTAGTATATATATATATTATATATATATATAGTATATATAATATAATATAATATATATTAATATATATATAGTATATATAAATATAATATAATATATATATATAGATATATATATATTTATATATATGATATATGTATATATGAATATTATATAGTATATTATAATATATGATATATATATATATATTATATATTTATATATATATATTATATATATAGATATATATATATATATATATGATATATATAATATATATATATTATATATATATATATATATATATAATATATATATGATGAATATATTATATATGACGTAATACATAGAGGTATGCGGCCTATGATCGCGGTAGCGCTAGGAATAGGTTATGAATTTTGAGGAGTTTTTAGTATGGTTAGATTTATATATGAATAGTACTTTAGTTATGTATTCTTATTATTATTATTATTATATTATACTGCGAGATTGTAATTTAGATATGAATACTATTTTAATTATTCCAAATGTGCAAACTTATTGACGAATATCCTTTCATTGATTGAAAAATCATTATGAATTTCATGTAAAGAAGTATGTGTTAGATTGGATTATTATATATTGTTGATGTGTATTATATTATTATTATTACTTATTATAATTATATATTCCCTTATTTTAATTACTGTTATTTTAAAATTTATACATATGTAATGATGTGAGATAAGTAGTTATTTATTATTAGGATATAATGTAATTGAATATAGTGCACTATATAATGAATATTGTATTTGTGAGGCAGTAGGGAATTGTGGTTCAGACCGCCAAGGCATACTATGATACGATTTAATATTAACTTGATACGTCGACCGTATTCTACGTTTTATTTGTGAGAAAGATAAGTCTCTAATAAGTTTGATAAATATATTATTCAGTTGGTTGGATTGTTAGAAAGAAAGAAATCTTCTAGAAAAAAATAGAAAAATAAAATTTAAAATACGTTACTATGTTTAAATCGTGTTACATTGAGATAATTATAGCTGAGAAGAAAGTGTGTTTTATAGGACTTAACATAAGTATTTAGTTTCGAAAAGTAAGATTTTTTGCGTTTAATTTTTAACAAAGTGGTGAAACGGAACAGCGGCTTATTGGGTAATGAGGTGTTCCACTTTCTCCTTTGGTATAGGATTCGAAGAAATTGTTATAATTGAATTATTGGTAATATATAATAAATTTAGAAGGTGGGTAATATAGGTTAGTATGTAAAATTTTAGAAAATGTTAATGTGAGAGATTAGTGAAATGATAAAGTAGGTGATAGAGTAGCCCTATCACTATTTTAATATGCTGATGATATGATATTAAGTATTTTTATGTGTGGCGAATTATTAGTAAAGAGGTTTGAAGAGTGAATTATATGGTTAGATGAGGATATGATTACAGCGTGAGTGAGTTTGAGTATAAATAGGAGAGATGAGTTAGAATATATAAAGAAACTAATAAATATAAGTATAAGTAAATAGTATATGTATTTGAGTGATAGTAGAGGGTATATCATACGCCCGTAAATGTGTAGATTTAGAAGTAATTTATAGTGATAGGACTCATAATAATTTGTAAACTAATAGGGATTATGGTTAATATAACACTTATAGGGATAAAATTGTATAATGTTTAGTAGATGTATAAATGGGAAACCGGATTGATTGCAGATGAGTGGAGGATAATGAGTTTTTGCGAAAGTCGTATGATAGTAATAGGGCGGTTGCCATTATAATATTTATATCATTAGTGTTGGGATATATATTGGAAAATATAGGGGTACTGAAAGTTATCATTGTAAGGTATATGATAGCTAGGACCTATATAATTATTAGTATATATATAATATAGATTATATAGTACTATATATAGTATATATCTATCACTCCAACTTCTCTACTCTCAAGACTGGGAAGAAAGAGGTGCGTGGTCATTGCTAACGTGGGAACCCAGAGTGTAATAAGTATTAGATGAAAGGCCAGCGCTTTTACCACGCTCCTTGTTTGAAGATATTTACCTCGGTTTAGTGTGAACCCGCTGGCAGTTCTTGAAAAATTCACCCTTTACAGCTTCACGGGACCTCGCGGACGGACCCTCAACTTAATGGAATTCTCGAAGTCAAGGTGTAGGGTCATCCTTTGCTCCTAGGTGCCACAATCATCCCCCACTACAAAAACCCCGCTAATTGCACTCTTATATAATAGCACCTTCCTTGTGCTCATCCTCTGCCATAAAACCCACAATTTCCCTTCCTCTTAGGCAAGGGCATTTCTTTACTGACGCATATTCAACTTTTTTCTTCGGCTCTTCCTAGACCGGTCGATTCCAGCACACCAGGTCACTATATGCCACCTTCGCATTAAACCAAACCGACTATCATCAATCCTTTTCCACATGACCAAACACTGGAATACCTTCTCATTATATGTACTTTCTTTAACATCTTATATACGCCTTTCTCTTCACACCACAAACTCCCTTTAAATGCGTTGCTGATTCGCTAATTTTATCAATTCTCTCACAGTGTCCTGAAACTTAGACCACTGAATAATGTAGATAAATTGCAGTGGTACCATCTGTGGACACATATGTACTTTAAATTTATTACCTCTTTATTCCAACCTAATTTCACTATTTACAAATACAGTCAACACAGGTAACATGACCCTCATTGTAAGACCAACTAGCGCCCTTAAGACTTCGGTCACCTTTACGATCCACCAAAGATTATTGTCACAGACACACTTCCTAAATTCGACAACATTTATTACCTACTACACTCTGCATTCATCCGTTCCCTTTTCATCCAACAATATCCTAAGTATTTAAACTCAATTAACACTTGTTCCAATTGCTCACAATCTATCATAACTTCACATCGAGGAATGTCCTCACTCACAACCATAACCTTACTCTTATTTAAGTTTATTTTCAAACTCCTCCTTTTACACACGCTGCCAAATCTCTCTACCAATCCTCTCAAACCCTCTTCAGATTCGCCACACAAAACTAAATCATCCGCATATAAAAGGTAGGGCACTCTCCACTTTCTTCCAATCTCCATCATTTTAACACCATCCTTGCCACCCCCACCTCTAATTCTTTAATATCCCAATTCATATACAAATTGAATAAACCAAGGGAGACATTAACACATCCCTGCGCTCACTCCACTATTAAAATTTAAACCAATCACTTTCGAACTTATTTATTTCTTAAACCACACTTCACTATCGTCAGACATACTTTTAATTTTTCAATTTTCAGATGTCCAGCATACACTTATATTACCAACACCTTCCAAAGATCTTCCCAATTAATCGTATCATACGCCTGTTGCAAATCCATAAAACCTAAATACAATTTATTCTTCTTCTTCCTCATTTTCTCAATCATTTATTTCAACGTAAAGATTTGATCCACACATCCTCTACCACTCCTAAACGCACCTTGTTCTTCACCAATCAGTCCTTAAGTAGATTTATTTTGTTTTCTTCTTCTTCTCTCTCTCTTCTCTTCTTCTTCTCTCTCTTCTCTCTCTTTCTCTCTCTCTCTATATATATATATATATATAATATATATATATATATATATATATATATATATATATATATATATATATATATATATATATATATATATATCTCTATTATATATATATATATATATAGATATACAATCCTTTAATATCCAATTGAAATTCAATTGCTTTTTGTATTTCTTTTGTGTCTATTCATTTATCTTCTGACCAAATGGTCAATAAATAAACCAGCAAACATATAAATTAAATCCATTTTTTACAACTATTTTATTTTCCTACATTATATACTGTACATATTTTCCATGTTAGAAGGGTAGTGTCATTTTAAACCATTTTATTTCTTTTTTTATTTTAGTAAGGTAATTTAGGTGGTTTATAATTTTTCGTTTATTTTACTCTTTTATTATTATTATTATTATTATTATTATTATTATTATTTAATTATTATTATTATATTAATTTATTATTATTATTATTATTATTATTATTATATTATTTTATTATTATTATTATTTTATATTATTGTTATTTTATATTTTATTATTATTATGATTATTATTATTATTATTAAGGTTAATGGTTTTTTGTTTTATTTATTATTATTATTATTATTATTATTATTATTATTATTATTATTATTATTATTATTATTATTATTATTATTATTATTATTATTATTATTATTATTATTATTATTTATTATTATTATTATTATTTTTATTATTATTATCTATTATTATTATATTATTATTATATAATTATTATTATATTATTATTATTATTATTATTATTATTATTATTTTATTATTATTTTATTATTATTATTCTGTACTTTAGTTTTCTAGTATTTATCTTATTATCTTAGTATTTTAATATCTTACTGGCATGTTATTTGATATATTTAATCTATGTATCAATAATATTATTTAAAATGTATATACAGTGTTTACTTCTTAAATTTCTATCCATATTCATTTTTCTTTGTATTTAAAAGAACATTAAATATACTATACAGATATCATTTTAAAATTTGGTGAAGGTGTTTATATATATATATATATATATATATATATATATATATATATATATATATATATATATATATATATATATATATATATATATATAATATTATATATATATATATATATATATATATATATATATATATATATATATATATATATATATATATATATATATATATATTATATATATATATATATATATATATATATATATATATATATATATTATATATTATATATATATATATATATTATATATATAAAATGTCCCTAGTGGGTTTGAACCCTTACCCTTGAGTATTACCTCCTGACCACGAAGAGCTAAAAGGAAATCCACCACTTTCCTCTGATAGGTTACATACCTTCCCGAGAGGAACAAGGAATGTCTTTGGTGTGACATCGACTTCCGGCAGACCTCCCCGCTCACACTCGGGTCAGGGGTCACACTGGGTCATTTTAAACAGGACTTTCTAAAAATTAATTATAATGGCAATGGCACAACCGGCCTTGGAGAAGTCAAGATGGGCGACTTCCAATGATGGCCCCTCATCCACCCTTCCCTCTATCCCCATTTGGGAGTTGATGGCCTTCGGTGGTGGGGCCGATGGCGGTACCGAATTGCCGGTCTGTCCTGGTACTTGGAGTTCTTTCTTCATTAATTTCAACAACCTTCATGGCCTTTTCTCTAATTTTTACTTTGCTTTGCAGAATACCACCTCTCTTCTTCTACTACACCTCATCTCTTGTTTTTAGCAGAATCACAAGTTTTTGAATGCACTGACGGCAATTCTTACTGTTCCTATCCCCAATTTTTATTCAAAGGCGGATGTTGCGGATATGTACTCAACGACGTAATTTGTTATCGTGCATCTAATTGGAGTCTTCTGACTTTTCTACTCTATGGCTTAAGCTCGCATGTCAATCTACAAATAAATTCAAATGTTCTGTCTATTTGTCACCTAACTTTACTGACTATCATAAATTCTTTGATTATCTGAACTCTAAAACAGAATGCATTTTCTCTTCATGTCCTTTCTCAGAAACCGCCATTTTGGGTGATTTCAATGTTCATCACCGCCTGCGGCTTTCCTCTGGTTCTCATGGTATGGATAGTGAACTTGTCCAACATTTCTCTATTCAGAATAACTTTGGGCAAATTGGTGCAGCCCACTACCCTTGTCCCTGATGGTCTTGAAGATGAACACCAACATTCTAGACGTTTTCCTAATCTCTAATTCTTCTCCTTATTCTGTTAAACTATTTTTATCTCTAGGTTCCTCCGATCACCTTCTTGTTTCTCTATCCTGCTCTTATCTCTTGAAGTCTTTTGCAGGACAGACCCCCGTCTAGGTCGAGATAACGTTTTTGAAACTTTGGTGCTGCAAATTGGAGGGATTTGCGGTCGAAAATCTTTGATTTCTCGTGGACTTACAGCTGCTTCCAAGGGAGAGGTCCCTCGGAATGTGTAGAACGCGTAACCGAGGTGAATATCTCTGGCATGAAAGTATACATTCAATATTCTTTTCCTTCAACTAAAATTAACAAATCTTGGTTTAACTCTGCTTGTTCTCGTGCTATTCACCACAGTGGGCGCTGCCTTCAAGAATTATCGTCTTCGTCAAACTGAAGAATTCATGAAGCTTTATATTTCATCACAGAATCATCGAAAATCTATTCTTCGTGACACTAAAATAGCTCCTTTCTTCTTAAAATATGCAAAAGTCTTTCTAGTTCCTCTTCCTCCCGTCCTTTTTAACATTTTGCAAAAGACTGTCAATTCTAACTTTGCAGAAATCTTCTTTCCCTTTTCTAGTACCTTCCAATGACATAACTGCCATCTTACCTGCTGCTAAAACTAAACTCTTCGCTCAAATTTTGCTTCCAATTCCACTCTTAACGATTCCGGAGAGATTACTCCTTCTCCATCCCCTCCAAGCCATATAAAGCTAACATAGTAATTTCCTCTAAAGTTATTTTTCCTGCCTTCTCTGAGCTTAACGATAAGGTGTTTGGTTCTTACGGTATTCTTCCTGTGGTTCATAAACCTGTGCTACTGAACTTTCTCTCTGCCTAGGTAACTGTTTCGTCTCTGTTTTGCCACTTCTACCTTCCCTTCTTGCTGAAAACGTTCTCTCTCTCATTCAACCTGTCCCGACGAAGGGGGGGGGACCCCTCTCAACACTCTAGCTATCTTCCTGTTATTCTAACGTCTCTTCTTTCTAAAGTTTTTGAATTTATTCTCAACGGGAAAATTTGAAAACATCTTAACTCTTCTAATGTAATCTCTGATAACCAGAATGGCTTTCGTAATTCGTAAGAGATATTCTACTGCCCATCATCTCTCTCTCTCTCTCTCTCTCTCTCTCTCTCTCTCTCTCTCTCTCTCCTCTCTCTGTTGTATCTCTCTCGGACGGATTCGGGAACCCCCTCCCGCCGGCTTCGATTTCATGCAGTGAACTCGTTCTTAGACATCTCCATCTCTCTCTCAGTTTGCTGCCCATAGTGAAATTGTTGCCTTTCACGAATCCTGCTCTTTCTTAAGATTATTCGGATATTTTCGGATGAATCTTCTTGCTTTTATTCTAGAGGCTCAGACCACTATAATGTCTTTATGGTAAGGCACGATTCGAATTGGAGATACATGACGATATCACCACCCAGAAATAAAGCTGGAAAGAGCTATGAGAAATACCTTTCTAAAACACTTTTCCAGAACCGGTCCATATAGCTGTATGCATACGATGCACAGTCTTATTTGATTTGTCATGTTCAGCGGTATCGTTAGAGAGACAGTAGAAGAGAGGAGTAAAGACAGGAGCCAGAGATGGAAGAGAGAGAGGGCACCGAAGGGTAAGGTGGAACAGGTGCTTTAAAAGAATCCAGGTGATGAAATAAGTGGTGTTGTACGCTCAAGGGCTACTTGTCGGGCTACTCCCCAGATTCCTTTTTGCTTATTTTTTCATAAATCGACCCTTCCTTCTTCCATCTGGTACTTTATTGCTAATATCCACTTTTCCTTATATACGCCCGAGGACTCACCATCTTTCTCAGTTGGATCTACTCCTTCCATTGGGAGCCGGACCCTCACTCAACATGGATTTAGGATGATGGTTTTATGTGAGAAATTGACGGAGTTTTGATCTTTTTGGATATCTA
>JABUQX010049542.1:0-22500 GCA_015478945.1 Trachelipus rathkii | reverse complement strand
CTTTCTTGTTAGTTTGATCACAAAGCAATATAAGATAATTTTTATATTATATAATAAAACATGGATATTGTCATTGACAATTCTCAAATAATTTTTATGTTATTTTTCGTTTCCAATATTATATAAGTTTTAGAGCGATTTGCAAAGGGGCAAATGCAATACTTGATGTGCTTTGCTAAGGTCTTAATCACCGTTCTCTATGTTTTATATCTTTTTACATCACTTATGATCATTACTACGTCTCAAATATGACACTTACAAGCGATCTTGTTATAGGGACATTAATTAATTATTTCTTAACACCTCTAATTTAAATATAAAATAATATACAGAGCGTGCCAGGGCAATGCCCTGGGCACGTCTTACCGGCGCAGATGGCGATGGCCGAACTGTTCTTCCTCCTCGGTCGCATATAGAACCGGGTCGGAGAAAGGCGTCTTATTGGTTACTTCGAGTTTGAAATAATATAAAAAAGAATAAAAACAGTTATGTGTGATCTTATAAGATGTAGGCAATTTTACCGTACATAAATACACAACTTTCATAGAGGCATTGTTTATAATCTTTCTCATAATAGCTTTGCCTCCAAAAAATGAGTTTCTAGATACAAATTACATATAGATTTTAAAGCCTATTATTTGTAGTAACTGCACGTCAGTAATATTATATATATATTATATATATATATATATATATATATATATTATATATTATATATTATATATATATAACTATATATGTATTATAATATATATTACTATATATAATATATATATATATATATATATATATTATATAATATATATATACATTTATGCATAAATCTACAAATGGCGGCTTTTCTGGGAAGGCATATGAGGAAGTACCTCCTTCATAATTACAGAGAGAGAGAGAGAGAGAGAGAAGAGAGAGGGAGAGAAGAGAGAGAGAAGAGAGAGTAGAGAGAGAGAGAGAGAGAGAGAGTAGAGCATTATAAAGAGATAACATTCCACTCTTCGATTGCAATAAACAACGAAAGTAATATAATTAACTATGGCTTAAATTTGATTAATTCTGAACAAGAACACGCAAAAACACTCGTATTAACTTCAAAGTACAAAAGTACAGCTATGAAAGGTTTAAAAATATTTAGATTAACGTCAAAACATATTTCTGACATTTTCCGCAAGTTTCACTGAAATCGGTAAAGGTGATAGAGTTATTATGGTCCAGTAATTCCATCTATACCTGCCGATTTGCCATCTTACAATCCTTCTCTTCTCTCTCTCTCTCTCCTCTATTATTATATCTATAATATATATATATATATAAATATATAATATATTATAATATTATATATATATAAATATATATTTATTAATAGTTATATATTATATATTATTAATATTATCTATTATATCTATATATATATATATATATATATATATATATATATATATATATATATATATATATATATATATATAATATATATAATATGTATAGGTATAGGTGTGTGTGTGAATCTTGAAGACATGCTAGTAATAAATGTTTTATTATTTGTTTACTTCTTCCATTTTTAATAAGAATAATGGAGCTCTGCGACCTCCGGTCTCAATCCCCCGACCTTCTAAATCTCTATCCCCCTAACACCCCCTACCTTCTACTCTTTCTCTCTCCCCACCCCCTTATTCTTTACTTCTCTTAATAAAGCATCATTTTATTTTAATCTCGTTATTTATACTTTTGAATGTTTTAAATGTTTACAATCGCTTTATAATTTAATTAATATTTGTTAATCATTTATTTTATTTTTATATTTCTACTTTTTTCATTATTTATTTATTGTTATTTAAAATCTAAATAGTTTTTCCTTTTAAATTATATATTTATTTTTGCATGTTGAGAGTAACTTAATATTTGTTGCCGGCTCATCTAGAGAGAGAGAGAGAGAGGAGAGAGAGAGAAGAGAGAGAAGAGAGAGAGAGAGAGAGAGAGAGAGAGAGAGTATGAAAGGAAATATATACAAATAATAATTTATCAGAAATTATCTTCCAAGGCTAGTCTTATCATTGCTTTGGCAATGAACCAATCAATTTACAGAACTAACGTAGTTTGTTCCGTGAGGCTCGTTTCTAGATGTCTTAAGGCACATTCAGCGCACTTGGCCTTGAAGCAAATTTTATATGGGAAATAAAACAAAAACGCAATGAAATATGTTGTGCGTTTTTATTTCATATATGTTTACCTTTAGGAAAAATAATAAGAATAAATATATTTTGTAGGCTCAGCATCAGAGCCTCTTACGATTATTTTCAACTGATATATATATATATATATATATATTATATATAATATATATATATATATATATATATATTTTAATATATGTTTTATATATATATATATATATATGATATACTATAATATAATATATATTAAAATTATAGTATATATCGATAAATATATATACTATAGTATATAGTATATATAAATATATATTATATATATATTTATATACGTATATATATGGATATTAATGATGATTATATATATTTATATATATTATATATATATATTCATACTATTATTATGATATATTATATATTATATATTGAAGGTTCTCACCACTCACGGGTAGGGCCTTTTTCAAGGAGGGGTTGAATTATGAAATATAAGAATAAAAGAAAATCAACCCAAATCCAAGTGCAATGCAAATCTCTCAGGTGAGAATAGATTCAAAACAATTCCCCACAAAACACTAAACAGGATAAAACAGAAGATGGATTAACGAGGTTCCACAGAGAGATGGGGTTGCTGGTAATAGAGAGTGCATGCAGCAACGAAGCAGCTTGGAGTTTGCAATTTTACACAAATTCGTGAGAAGAACAGTTGGCGCTCCTTATGCTACGAAAGTGACACAATTCCGGTGAATTGCGAGAGGTCAACTCCCTCGAGCAACTCCCGAGTTAGTATCTGTAGAAAAGAGGAAGAGCGCCAAAGTCTCGTCACTGAGATAGAAGGTCAAAGGAGTTTGAAAGTAGGTGACAGTTTGTTAGTCTTTTAACCCTAGACTCAACCCTTCAATAGAAGGGTAGAGTGGAAGTCCCCGCATATATGAAAGCAGTAGTCCATACAAGAGCTGATAAGACCCTTATATAATTCGAGTTCCAGTTCGGAAGAAAAAAAAAATTCTCTCAACCTTAAGGGAACTCCCAGCTTCTTTGAGGCCACCTTAGCAGCTGTTGTGATATATGATTCCCAAGATAATTTGCTGTTTATGTTTAGAACAAGAAAGTTTATGTTGTTTTACAGGTGAAAAAGCAAAGTCGTCGAAGGAGATAGGATAGTTGGGAGGTGTTTTTGAAAGAGAAATGTGAAGAAGCTGAGTTTTTAAATGAGTTGAATTTAATAAAATTGAGGCAACCCCACAGGGAAATCCCATCTAAATTAGCAAGAGTAGAATCGGAAAGCTGATATCGAGAAGCAACTCTATGTGCAAAAGAGGGTGCAAAATTGAATTGAGTGAGTCATTGGCAAGAGAATAAATAGAATTAAAAGTGCAATTGAAAAGACTGTTAATGAAAAGTAGGAATAAAGTTGGAGATAGTGCAGAACCTTGCGGAACAAAGACAATTAACAAGAAAGGAGGAAGAGGTCGTTCCATTAACTAGTGAAAATATGGAACGATCTGAGAGAAAACTAGAAATAAGTAAGCAAAGATAAGGATGAAACACAAAGGAAGAGAGCTTCGAGAGTAGTGGCGCATGCCATACCCGACCAAAGGCATTCGAAACATAAAGCACCATCACACAAGACTTCTCATAGTCCCTAAGGACGACGACCACAATTCAAAGAGATAAGAAAGTATGTCATCAGTTAACCTCGAACCTCGAACCTCGAAAGTCATACTGGTGATCTGAAAGAAGTGACAGAGATTCCAGATGGTTCTGGAAATGAAAGTTGAAGAGAGTTTCAAATATTTAGACAGAATACAAGTAAGAGCTGTAAGAAGATACTAAGAAGGATCAGGGTAGCTACCCTTCTTCGGGATCTGCTAACCATATAAGTACTTCCAGTACTGAGGAAATGTAATAGTATTAAGGTTTATACTCAATTGAGTAGAATCCAACGAGAAAACGTGACAGTTCAGAAGTACATTCTCTCAAAATAAGGGAAAACGTGCCTTTGGAAAACATAGCTTTCCTAGCGTTCATAAATCTGAGGATCATATGCACCCTATCGTGGCTGATCACAGGTAGAGATATGAAACACCTGAGAGGAAAAGGAGTAGGAAAGCCAAAATCGCTCAGAGTGGAGTTAGATATAAAAAAAAAGCCAGAATAGATTGGCATTATTAGAAGAAGAGATTGCTACAGATGAGCAGAGCAAATAACTGGAGGAAATGCAGATTTATGGTGTAATTTTAAAAATTAATAATCAAAATTAAAATTAAAAAAAAGGAAAATATTGCGTTAATCTTTGGGGTTGCATTAAAATTTGAAAATGAAATTTTTGTATTTAAAGAAATTAAGGTTTTTTTGTGTGTGGTGAAAAATATAAAAAGGCTCAATTACAATACCAAAATTGTTAATAAAAGATAAGGATACAAAAAACAAAAAGAAAGTAAACTCACACCATTTTTTAATGTCAGGGGGGGGGGCGGGGGATATTTTTTCAAAAGGAATATTTAACCCACCTATTTTCCAATAATTTCCACGGCTTTAAAAAGGGTAAATATCCTTATTATTTCTTTTGTTTATCCTTTCCAACAAAAAACAAAAACCAAAAAACAAACAAAAATTCCCACCCATTTTTTTCTTTTTTGGATGTTTAAAGTAAAAAAAACAATGATATGGTGTGTGTGTGCTCTTTTATCTTTCTTTTTTCTAGGGATTATTTTCTTGTCGTTTGGTTGTGGGGATCCGACTCCTTGTTCCCTTTTTTTACTATCGGCACATCTTAGTGAATTAACATCATTTTTTTTAACTCTTATATTCTTATATAGAAAAAAAATATTTAATTTTCTTGGTTTTTTTAAATAAAAAGTTAAATAATTATTTATTAAAACTTATGAAGAAGCTTGGAAGAGGTTAAAAAAAAAAAGAAGGGAGAGCTTTTTTCAGTGTAGGCCTCTTTTTTTTTTTTTCTTGTTCACATTAAAACCTCTGTAATATAAAGGGAGCGGGCGCAAGTAAAAAAAAAAACGAAATGTATATATTAATTATAAGATTAATCCTATATTAAAAAGAATAAGATAAAAAAGGAAAACACCCCCAAAAAAAAATTTGGGATTGGTCATAACCTATTTTTTTGGGGTGGGGGGAAATATTAATTTTGGTTTTTTAAATTGGTTGCGGGGAAAAAAAGTTAACACTTATGAGGAGAGAGGACATTGTCCTAGAAAAAAAAAAGAGTATAAATAAGAGAGAGAGAGGGGGAAAAACAAGCTAGGTTGACGTCAAAAGCTTTTATGCAGAAAGTATTAAAAAAGAAAAAGGCTGAATATAAAGAAGTAGGTTAATTTTAACTTAAGTTCTATATAGTATTTCTCCTATATATAAGATGGTAATAATCGATTTATAATGATTTAGTGTTTAATTAAATATAAATGACAGGATATAGTAAATTTTCTAATTAAGAATTTTTTATTTTATTTTTTTTTTTTAAAGTTAAATGCTTAGAGTAATGTAAAACATCTTTTTGTTTTAATAGTGTGTTTATAGAGATATTAAAGTGATTTATTATTTTTTTTAATTTATTTAGTATTGATTTATCTGAAATTTATAGTGTTATTGTACGTCTGTTTAGAGTTTTATTAGAGTAGGGTTATAAAGTTAGTTCGCATTTCTTCTAGGTCTACAAACCCTGTTTGAAAGAGAGAGAAAAGAATTATAGGTAATGTCGCAGATCGGGTTAACTGTTAGGTAAAATTTTAAATAAATATATAAATAAAATAATATAGTAAATAAATAAAAAGAGTAAATATAAAAATTACAGAAATTTACTTTTAAATAAAGTTATAATAAAATAAAAATTATAAAGACTATACAAAAAAGTAGATATTTTTATAACCGAAATAGTTGAAAAAAAAGAAAATACAAAAAAAATAGTTATCATATTTTTTTTTAACTTTTTTTTAACTATCTTTTTTTATTATTATTTTTTTTATATTTATACTCTGTTTTTTACTCTTTTATTTTTAACATCATTTTTTACTCTTCTTTTTACTTCCTGATCTTATATTCTTTTTAAATATCTTTACATTTTTTTTTTTTAATTTTATCTTTATTCAAATGATATAAATTTAGTTTAAAAATGAGATAGAAATAAATAATATTAAAAATGTGAGAAAGGAAAAAAAAAGAGTAAAAAAAAAGAAAAGAGTATACACAACCAATAAACTTTAAACATTATTTTTTACTCATTTTTTTTTTCAACATACTATTTTTTGATAATATCTTTCTTAATTTTTTTACATTCTTTTTCTCTCTTTGTTATATATAGTATCTTTAATTATAAAGTCTTTATTAACTAATTAATGGTGGTTACTCTTTAAATTAACCTACTTACATATTTTACTTCTTTTTGGTTACATTTTCTAAGGCGGGTTTTACTCATCTCTTTTCTGCGGGTATCCTTTTTTTTTGTCGTGGACAACTGTTTTTATAAATATTAAAAAATTGTTATTTAAGTAAAAATTATATAACGGAAAGTAAAACAACCCGCAGGGGCTATTTTTTATAGTGGGTTACCCTTTCTTTTTTAAAAAGGGGGGGAAAAAGATAAAAAAGCAGTAAAAAAAATATAGCAATTCTTAAGTAATATTAAGAGAGGGAGAAGATAAAACAGTAAGGTAACCACTAAATGCCCCACCGTAAAAAAAATGTATAGTTTATAATAAAAAAAGAATTATATTTATATTTTTAAAATTAATATATAAATAAATTAATGGAAGGTATAACAAAATTAATGAAGTTTAATAAAATAATATATCGGATTAGTATAATAATAAAAGTGAGATTAAAAAAAGTAAATTTATTATAATTATTATTACTAAGCTAAAGCAAATAAAAAAAGTAAGTAATAAAAGTATTTAATATTAGTATAAATAAAAGTAATAGTATTAAAAAAGATGTTTAATAATAAAAAAATGTTAAATGTAATAAAAAAAGATAGTATAAAAATATAAACTAATACAACTTCTAATATGGGAAGTAATATAATAGAAGTATATTCAAAAAGAATAAGAGAATATTAAAATATAAAAATAGTTGTGAACTGAATGTATACAAGACTTATTTTAAAAGTTTAAAAATGAAAGTAAATTAAAGTAAGTTAGAGTTAAAAAATGAAAGTAATAAAGAAAAAAGTAGTATAAAGAAAATAATAGAGTAAATTAAAATAAAGAGTTTAGCTTAAATTAGGATTGTTATAAACAAATTTAAATAAAACAAAAAATAATTACAAAGTTTTTTAGATAAAATTAAAATAAATTAAGAGATTTATATAATAAATAAGAGTTAAAAATAAAATAAGATGAGTGAAATAAAAAGTGTTAAAAGTTAAATTTAAAAATAGAGGTTTATAAATTAAAAAGAGTTATATTTATAAAAAAGATGTAAATAATAAGGATTTAATAGTAAAAAAAGTAAAAGTATAAAAATATATGAGTTTATCAAATGAAAAAAATACACTAAGGACAGAAAGAATCAGGAAAAGAGAGTAATAAGGATAAAAGAAATTATGAATAGAAAGTAATAAAGATATGGAAATAATAAAGCAAGAAAGTAAAAAAGTAAAAAGTAAAAAAAAAGTTTTTTTAACATAACCATTTTTTACTCTATTTTTATTACTCTTTTTTTTACTCTTATATTTATTACTCTTTTTTAATAACTCATTAAAAAATAATGTATTGTGATAATAAAAAGAGAGAGTGATGAAATATTTAATATTAATAATGTAAATATAAAATTGAAAGTAGGAAAAGATAAGAGTAAAATAATAGTAGTAATTGACCAGTTCCAATAAGTAAATAGCCCAAAGTAAAAAAAAAGAAAGTAAAAAAACTATTTTTGAGCTCCATATTGTCATATACGGACGGGAGTCTACTTAGATTGTTGTCTCTTTTATTAACTACTTTTCAAATCATCCTTTATACTCTAATTAATAGTACTACTCACTATATTAATAGAAGTAAAAAAGAAAAGTAAAAAAAAGAAGTTATGAAAAAAAGAAAAGTTTAATATTCTACCCCATAGTAATTTTACCGTATATTTATTAAATAGAAGAGTGCCTCTACCTAAATAATATTTGTGAAAAGTAAAAAAAAGAGGTTGAAAAAAAAAAGAGGGAGAATAAAAAATTATAAAAAAAAAATTAAATGAGTAAAAAACAAAAGAGTAAAATAGAGGAAGTTAAGCCCAGTAAAAAAGAAGAAATTAAATAGACAAGTCAGATTAAAAAAGAAAGATACCAAAAAACATATTGCACATTTAATAAAGACTTAAATAAAAAAAATTAAGTTAAGACCTAATGTTTTTTTTAAAACATCATTTTTTATTTTACTCTTTTTTTAATACTCTTTTTTTTAATTCTCTCTTTTTTTTACTTCTTTTTTTTACTCTGTTATTTTACTTTTATATTTTGATATATATTATAGTAGTTATAAATTAAAAAGAGTAAAGAGACGAAGTTTAAATAAAAGTGAAATATAAATACTAACTATTATATGCTATGATCAAAAAATATTCAATTTTTATACACATTATTTTTTAACATCTTTTTTGATAAATCAAAAATAAAAAAGTGTATGTTAAAAAAATGTAATGTTCATACAATAAAATAGTTATATGAATTAAAAAAAAAAGAGTTATAAAAATATAAGAGAGTAAAAAAGTAGAATAAAAAAGTAAGTTAAAAAAAAGATATAAAAATAAATATAATAATGATGTTAATATCAGTGTAAGTAAATTTAAATTATAGTGAATGGAGTAAAATTAAGAAATATAAAAAAATGGTATGTTCTTTTAAAATAAAGAAAGTAAAAAAAAGTAAACGCAAAATTGAAGTTAAAATAGAAGAAACGGGTAGATGAAAATAAAACAAAAGTATGTTAAAAAAATGAAATTTAAAAAAAAGTTTATAATATAAAATAAGAAGTTAAAAATAAGAAGTAATAATAAAAAGAATGAGTAATTAAAAGGTTTAAGATAAATAAAAGAAAGGTTAAAAAAAAGAGTAAACCAAAAAGAGTTAAATATATAAATGTGAAAACCTTTTGGCTCTATACATACAAGAGTGTAATAAATAAGTTTAGTAAATATATAAAGAATTATAGTAAAAAATAAAAATGACTCTGGAGTTAAATAAAAGTGAAAGAAGAAAGAAGAGCTATAATAAAAAGTTAAGAAAAAAATTAGAAGCGCAAGATAATGTGATTATAAGAAAATAAAGCCATAAAATTCGTATCTATAAACAAAAGATGTAAAAATGATCTATTATTTTATCTGCCTTCTTTTACTATCTATAATTGATAATAAAAAAATATACGAACGTCAAATAAATTTTCAAAGACAATAAGTAAAAAAATTGTGTAAAAAGTTCAAATATAGTTAAGATTTTAGTAAAAAAAACAAATATTGATATAAAAAAAAACTTATGAGATAAAAAAATTAAGTCTCTTATTGACAAATAGTAGTTATATAAATTAAATGAGTAAAAAAGAGTATAGAAAATATAAGAGAAATATAATGATTTCTAATGTTTTTGTAAAAAAAAGAAATTAAGTTTGTCACCGAAACGTCTCGTCTATTCACTCTTTTCGTGTAACGTCACCAGTTTTTACTCTGGTTATGAGCCTAAAAAGAAAAGTAAATAAAAAGAAGTATTAAATAAGAGATATAAAAAAAATAAAAAAAAAAGAGAAGTCAAAAAAACCAAACACAGAAGGTACAAAGGATAAGTTATGAGAGTTAAATAATATTATCTTCTTGTTTTTTGTATTCTTTTTCTATTTCACTCATTTATTTTACTCTAAAAAGTAAAAAAGTATTTAATAAACGGTTTACGTATTATATTGGTGAAGCTTTTTAATGATAAGAGGTAAAATAAACATGAATTATTTTAAAAATTTAAGAAGGTAAAATTAAAAAAGAGTGGTGTAAAAAAGAGTATTATAACAAATAGAGTAATAAAATATAAGACAGAAAGTAAAAATAATAAACGATGAAAAAAATATATGTGGAGTAAAATAAATAAATAAGAATTAAAAATAATAAAAGAGTAAAAAAAAGAGTAAAATTAAAAAGAAGTAAAATAAAAGTTATAGAATATAAAAAATAACGTTAGTAAATAAAATTCATAAATATAAGTTTTAGAAAACATATGAAAATTATTGGAATTAAAAAAAAAAACATTTAACAATAAAAAGCAGTATTAAAAATAAAATACTATTAAATTAATTGAGTAACAAATATTTTCTATAAATCTGGGAATTTATGGCTTATTTATTTTCTCTTTAAAAAAAGTGATCAGGAAGCGGAAGTAAAAAAAGAAAAATGTAAAAAAAGAGTAGGAGGTAAGACGGAAGAAGTAAAAAAAAGGAGTTGAAAAAAAGAGAGTAATTTTAAAAGAATGTAACTAACTATAAAAAGAAAAGAAAGAAGAGTAAAAAAAAAGAGATAAAAAGACAAAACAAACAGAGTAAAAAAAAGGGTAAAAAAAGAATAAAAAGAGTAAAAAAAGAAGTGGTATATAAAATATTTCGCGTAGTTTTTAAATAAAGGTGTTGAATGGCAATAAAAGTTTGTAGTAACGCTTAGCAGTAAGATGCAACGTTAGGAGAAAAAGAGTTGTAACAACAAAAGTAATAAAGTAAAATTATATAGTGTTTTAGTTAAGATTAAAAAGAAAAAGTATATATATATAAAGATGTTATTTAAAAAAAGAATTTATTTTATAATACTATATTAATTTTCCTTAAAAAGAAGTTAAATATAATAAAATAGTTTGGAGAAAATCAAATTTGCGCTCCTATACCGAAGCTTATGTAAATCATCTAACAGGTAAAAAAAAGAAGGTAAAAAAAAAAGAAGTAAAAAAGACAGGGACTAAAAAAAGTAAGTAACAAAGAAGTAGCAGTCAAAACCAACAAACAACGCCAGTTATAAAAACTCCAATACCAAAGTTAGTTAAAGTTATAAAAAATAGATGTTAAAAAAAAGATTTTTTATTATAATATTTCTAGATTAGACATAACTTTTTTTACTTTCTTTTTTAAATAAAATGTTTTTTCATCATTTTTTTTTATATATTATTTTCTTTTAGACTATTTTTTTACTCATATTTTTACTCTTTTTTACATATATTTTTTACTCTTATTTTTACTCTATTTTTTAATATTTTTATAGTTTAGTATATATGAATATGAAGTAAAAAAAAGTGAAAGTAAAAAAATAAAGATTAAAAAAAGAAGTATAAAATAGCTATGTATTATTTGTTTATTCATTTTTATTACTTCTTTTTTTATTACTTTACTGATTTTTTAAGCATCATTTTAAGTGAGATCTTATAATTTATATTCTTTTTACTCTTTTTTAATTATTCTAATTTTTACTCTTTTTTTTTTACTACTTTTTTTTACTCTTATTTTTAACTTCAATTATTATCTATCTTTTTTAAAAATAATAAAAAAAAGTAGAAATGAAAAAAATAGAATATATAAAAAACTAAGAATTCTTAATGTTTGTGATAGTTTTGAAAATTAAAAGAAAAGCTAATAAAAATTATTGTAATATATAAATATTATATAAAATAGCTTTAATTAAAATAACAATCATTTTATCTCCAGAGAGAAAAAGAACTGCTTTCTGAATTTAAAAATTATATATAGAGTAAAAAAAAAGTTAGTTAATAAAAGACTTAAAAACAAAAATATGTCATTATATTTAAATAAACAAAGCTAAAAATATATTGCACATATATTTAAAAAAAATTTGTAATAAAAAGAGTAAAAAGAACATGTATAAAAAACAATTTATAATTAAAAAATGTAATTGTTTCTGTACAATAAGATTAATATAAAAAAATCATTACCTAAAAAAAGGTTTAAGATAAATATAAACAGACTTAATAAAAATAAGTAATAAAAAGTAAAAACGATAAAAATAATAAAAAAGAAGTAATAATAAAATAGAGTAATAAAAAAGTAAAATAAGCTATATAGAAGAGATATAGTTAAAATTAGAGTAAAGATAAATAAAAATATTAAAGGCAGAAAAAAGTAGTTAAAAAAAGAGTTTAAAAAAAAAAAGAGTAATAAATAGAAGATAAAAATATATTAATAATAAAAATAGTAGTTTAAATAATAAAGTAGTATAAAAATGTTTAACAAAGAGGGTTGTAATAAAATATAAAGAGTAATTAAAATAAAGATAAAAAAATAAGAGTAAAAATAGAAGTTAATAAAAATAAAAGATTAAAAAATGAAGCAAAGTAGTATAATAAAATATAAGTTATGATAAATAAATAGTAGAAAATTATAGTAATAAAAAAAAAATTAGAGTAAAATATTAAGTAAGGAAAAAAAAGATTGTGTTCGATTGCTTTTTTTGCCGTTTTTTCGATAAGACTCTTTTTACGCAGACTCTTTCTTTTTTTAATCTTTTTAATCTTGTATAGAATGAACTGCTTTAAAAGACGTCTTATGAAGTTTTAATAAATAAGTAATATCAATAAATAAAGTTAATATGTAATGCACTGTAGAAAAGTATAGTATACGATAAAAGAGTTAAAAAATAAAGATAGTAAAAAAGTTAAGATTATAAAATACTTTTTATTAAACTCTTTATTTTTATACTCGTCTAGCTATCCCTTCAATGTACACTTTTCATTTTACGCTTTTTATTTACTCTTATTTTCTTCTTAGACAATTTTTTAACTACTAAAAAAGAGAGTAAAATATTAGAGATTATAAAAAATATATGTGTCTAATAAAAAAGTTAAGTTAAAATAAAGATGTTAAATAATTATTTGGAGGAAGTAAAAAAATGAAAGTAAAAATTAAAGAGTAGTTTAAAAAAAGTTAATTAAAAGATTATGAAATAAGTTTAAGTACAAAGTTAAAATCAGAAGATTAATAAAAAGAGTACATTTATAAAAGAGTAAAATAAAGGTAATAAATATAAAATAGTGAAGTTAAAAAGAAAGTTAAAAAATAAAAAATTAAAAGTGAAAAAAGTTTTTTTACTTATCTTATTTATTTACTCCTTATTTTTTTAAATTTCTACTTTTTTTATTACTCTTTTTTATATTTTACTTTTTTTTACATCTTTTTTTAACATTTTTTACTCTACTTGATTTATTATAGAAGATTTAAAAAAAGTAGTAATAAATGAGTAGACAGAAAATGGTTTATGCGCTAAATTAAATTAGTGTTCTTATGTTAATAATAAATACTTTTTTTACTCTTTTTATTATATTATTTTATATATTTACTCTAAAAAAAAAGAGTAATTGGACTTTAGGAAGATTTTTGGGTTAGATGAAAATCAAGAGTAAAAAAATTAGTTAAAACTATGGATAGTATTCTAAGAATAAGAAAAGGCTGTTAAAGTTAAAAATATTGAGATATCATAGAATAAAAAAAGCAGTAAAAAAAAGAAGGTTTCTGTAAAAATGTACTTAAAAAGGGGGGAGGTAAAAAGGAAGCGAGCCTATATTAATAAAGTGTTAAGTTCAATAAAAAGGGGCCTGAGGGATAATGTAATAAAAGTAGATAAAAAAAGTGTTATTATATTGTGTGATGTGTATAAATAAAAGAGAAATAAAAAAGAGTAAAAAAAAAGGAGTAAAAAAAAGAAGTAAAAAAGAGGTTCTTTACCCCTAATAATAGATGTAAAAACAAAGATGTAAAAAAAATAGATAGTAAAAAACGCCCCCCACGTAAAAAATAAAAAACAAGTGAGTTTCAAAAAGACCCATTTGAGCTGTAGTAAAAAAGGGTTTGAAAACTTTTGATAAGAGTAAAAAGTTTAAAGTAAAAAATGAGATTAAAAAAACAATTGTTGAAAATTAAGGAGAGTAAAAAAAAACTATTTATTTTTAATGTTTTATTTACTCTTTATTATTTATTTTCTAGGAAAAAGAGTAAAAAGAAGAGTTAAAAAAGAAGTTTAAAAATAAAATGAAAGTAAAAAAAGTAAGTGTATAAAATAAAGAGATAAAAAAAAAGATTTAAGTTAATAAAAAAAAGAGTAAAAAAAGCATAGTAAAAAAAAAGATTGTAAAATAAAAGATGATAAAAAATAAAAGTAGTAAAAAAATAAACGAAGTTAAAATTAAAACTCTATTTTAGAAACCATAATATGACTCGTTTTATTACTTCTAAAATAAAAGAAGTAAAAAAGTTATTTTATTTTACTCTTTTTATTTTAAAAAAAAAGAGTGCAAATAAAGAGTTTTTAAAATAAGTAGAGTTAAAAAAATAATTGAGTAAAATAAGTATGTATAATAATTAAAGTAACAAATAAAGAGTTTAAAAAAAAGAGTTAAAAAAGAGTATATAATAAAGTAAGGTAAAATAAAAGAGATAAATAAATTTAAGAGTAAAATAATAAAAACTATTTTTTTTACCTTTTTATAACACTTTTTATTACTCGTTTTTTACTCTTTATTTATACTCTTTTTTATACTCTTTTATTTAACTCATTTTTTACTCTATTTTTACTACTTATTAAAAGTAAGTAAAAAAGTAAGTAAAAATAAAAGAGTAAAAAAAGAGTAAAAAAGAGTAAAAAAGAAGTTAAAAAAGTAGTATAAAAAAGGGTAAGAATTGGGTAAAAAAAGAGTAAAAAATAACTCCTTTTATGTTAAGTCGCTTTTTTACTCTTTTTTTAACTTCCTATTTTTTACTTCTATAAAAAGATTGTTAAAAAAAGTAGATATATAAAAAGAGACCTATTGTTCGTTGTAAAATATTCAAAATACCGGGTAAAAGATTGATAATAAAAAAGTCACAGCCAAGTCAAACTTTCTTTGTTTACTACATTTTTTTTACTCTATTTTTTACAATCTAAAAATTCATGTAGTGTAAAAATTATTAAGAGTATTAATATATAAAGATTAATATTTTATTAAAGCAGAAATAAATATAGGATAATTGTTATTATCTTTCTTTTTTTAAAGTATAAAGAAAAATCTTGTTATCGAATATAAAGAGGTAAAAAATAGAGTAAAAAATAAATCAGGCACACTGTAGACGTATGGAGGTTGTATTCAAAGAAAAGAGTGTATAAAATAAAGAGTAGTTTAAAAAAAAGAAAGTGAAAAAGAGAGTAAAAAAAGAGTAAAAAAGAAGATAAGAAGAAAGGGTTTAGAAAATTACTGTGAGTAATAATTAAGACCGTGTAATAAAGAAGTCTTAGTGCTTCGTAATAAAGAAGTAGTGTAAAAAATAGTTATGTAATAAATTAAAAAGAGTTAAATAAATTAGACCTCCCCTATGTAAAGAGGACGGGGAAGCGTTAAGTAAAAATTAGAGTAAAAAAGAGAATATTAAAATAACTCTTTTTTTATTACTCTTTATTTTTACTCATTTTTTATCTCATTTTTTCTTTAGTCCTTTTTTTACTTTTTTTTAATCTTTTTTTACTCTTTTTTTACTCTTTTTTACTTTTTAATGTTACTCTATTTTTTTACTCTTCGTTTTTTATTACTTTTTTATTATCACCTTTTTTGTTAGTAGTAAAAAAAAGAAAAGTAAAAAAACTCATTTTTTTATACTCTTTTTTTAACTTCTTTATTTTACCTTTTTTTTTTACTCATAAAAAATGATAAGTAAAAAAAGATGGTAATAAAAAGAGTAATAAAAAAGTAAGAGTTAATTAAGAGTACCAAAAAAAAAGATATTTAATCATAACATATAGCAGTATATAATTAAAAGAGTCATCGAAAAATCACAGGAGTGAGTAGACTCTCATAGTAAAAATAAGACAAGTAATTAATAAAAAGAGTTTTTTTTAACACTTTCTTTTTTGATCTTCTTTACATAGTCTTCTTATCTTCCTTTTCCTGCTTACTTTCACTGATTAATTATTTTATCTCTTTTTTTTTTCGTCTTTTTTTTTTCGCTTTTTTTTTAACTAATA
Organism: Trachelipus rathkii; assembly: GCA_015478945.1. Taxonomy (NCBI): domain Eukaryota; kingdom Metazoa; phylum Arthropoda; class Malacostraca; order Isopoda; family Trachelipodidae; genus Trachelipus; species Trachelipus rathkii. The sequence continues at coordinate 6,373 of JABUQX010049542.1, read as the reverse complement.
AATAAGAATAAAAATAAAGATAGTTTATAAAAATAATGTAGTAATAAAAAAAAGTAAGCTGAAAATTATTTTAGTCAAATTATTTTATTCTTATTTTTGTACTCTTTTTATTTACCTCTTTTTTTACTCTTATTTTCTTATTTCATTTTTTAACTTTTATTTATCTCTTTTTTTTACATCTTCTTTCCTTCTAGGTGTAAATCTGCTAAAATTATAAATAAAAGAATGTGTAAATAAAATAAAGTTAAGTAAAAAAAGATAGGTAAATAAAAGAGGTAAAAAATAGAAGTATAAAAAAAACTCTTTTTTATACTCTTTATTTACTCTTTATTTACTCTTCTTTTTAATTACTTTATAAAATAAGAAGTATAAAAAAGATGTAAAAAAAGATATGTTTAATTTTAAAAAAGTAGTTTAAAAAAATGGACTAATACACATTAAATAAGAGTGTAAAAAAAACACTTCTTTTATTTTAATGTACATTTTCACAATAACTCTTTCTATGCGATCTTTTTTTAGAGTAATATATTTAACATAATTAAGTGTAAATTAAAAAATAAATCAAAATTTAAAATAAATAAAATAGAGATTAAAAATGTAAAGTATTAAAAAATTGGAATTGTATAAAAAAAGAGTAAATAATAAGTAGTATAAAAAAAGAGTAATAAAATTTTAAAAAGATAATGATGAAAAAAAGCTTGAGTTAAAAAGAAGATAAAAAAAAAAGATTATAAATGAAAACAGGGTATAGGATAAGAAAATGATTATTTATAAATAAAAGTAGTTATATATATATAATTTTTTTGGGGGGGAGTGAAAAAAAGGGAGAAGAGGAAGAAGGGGGAAAGGTAAAAAAATGGAGGTATATAAAAGTACTTGTTAATATTATATTGAAAAGGTAAGTAAAAGAAAACGTTTATTTGAACAAATACATTTTATCTTTTTTTAAAAATAAATATGGTAGATCTGATGTATAATTCACAAGGTTTTTTTTATAGTAAAAAAAATAAAGTAAAATATAAAAGAAACAGTTAAATATATACAAACAACGTTAACAAAAAAAAGAGAATAAAAAAACTCATTTTAATTTAACCTCCTTGCTACTTCCTCTCACGAATCTCCAATCACTTTTTATTTACTACTTTAATAATTTGGAGTAAAAAAAAGAAAAGTTAAACAAATGAAAATATGTTAAAAGCAAAAGAAGTAAAAAAATTTTTTTTTTACCCAAAGGGGGGGGGGCGGGAAAAAAAGTTAATAAAAAAAATATGGAGTTATTTTTTGTTTAATCTTATAAATCTTTTATTTATATATCATATTTCATTAATAATAAATATATTTATTATATAAAGTTATTAATTTAATAAAAAAGTAGATAAAAAATTGTAAGTAATTAAAATATATAATAATGAAGGAAAAATATAAAGAGAGTTTTATAAAAATATAATAATAAGTTTTATATGGATAATAAATAATTAAATAAAAAATAATAGAAGAAAAAATAATTTCGGTAATTTTATTTTTCTGTTTAAAAATAATAATCAATGAAGTATTTATAGTCTTATACATATCAAAAAGAACAGGTAAAAAAGAGCTAAAAAAGAATAAAAAACAGTTAAAAACAGTAGATATATACTAATATATATGTATTAGTTAAAAACCACCAAGCCGTCACAAAATAATTTATAGTAGTATATATAAAGAAAAGTAACCCATCCCAAAAGAGTTATAAAAAAAATAAATGAGTAAAAAAAGTATAAGTTAAAAAAATAAAAAAAAAATTTAGGAGTAAATAAGAGTAAAAAATAATTATCTTTTTTTAGTGTAAAGTTTACTACATTTTATTTTATACTAAAAAAGTTAGATTAAAAAAGAGTAAATAAAAAAATAGTGTGAGATAAAAAAATAATTGTGGAAATACAAAAAAAATAATGAGTAGAGAGGCAAGTAAAAATATAGTAATAAAAAGAAGTAAAAAAAAAATAGTTCAAGAAAAAAACTTTAGTTAAAAATTAGAGTCTAAGAAACGACAGTAAAAGAAGAGTAAAAAAAATGAAATAGATAAAAAAAGTAAAAATAAAGAGTAAAAAAAGAGTGTAAAAAAAGAGAAAGTATAATAAGTGCCTCTAAGTCACCATTAATTCAAAGTATATAAAGCGATAAATAGAGATAGAGGTAAAACACAGTCAAACATAGCGTAAAAAAAAGAAAGATAAAAAAAAAATATAAAAAAATTAAAAAATAAAAATGTAAAATAAAGAACCGTCAAACAAAACTCTTTTTATAAACTCTATCTAAAGCTTTCTATATAATTAACTCTAACAGCAAATGACCTATTGAAAGAGAGTACTACAAAATAGGTAAAAATAATGTTAGTTATAAAAATAGTGTAGTGTTAAAAAAGGGAAATGATGAGATATATGTAAAGGTAAAAAAAGAGACCAAAGTTAACCATTAATGACCCAAAGTGAAGAGAGAGAGAGTTTATTGTTAAGGACACAAAGAAAAGTAAAAATTAAATTACAAAAAAAAAAAGACAAAGTAAAAATATTAGATCAAAATAACATATTTGTTCCTCTGTATTGTTTTATAATCGTTTTATATTAGTTCTAAATACAAGGAAGTAAACAAAAGAAAGTTAAAAGATATCTATATCATATATATAATATATACCGAAAAATCGCGATAGCATATTAATCTATGGGCCAACATGCCAAGAGACAGTACTTTGTCAGGTGTAAAGATAAAAACACGGTAATGAAATTGGATAAAAAAAGAGTAAAAATAAGAATAAAAAAAAGAAAAAGAAAAAAAGAGTAAAAAGATAGTTTTTCTAAAGTATAAAAAAAATTAAAGTTTAATAATTGTATGTAATATTGAAGGGATGTTAAATGTAATAGAGATAAAAAAGAGGTTTATGATAAACAGAGTAAGAAGAGAAAGAAGATTTCATAGATAGTCCTTTTTTTTACTCTTTAATTTACTCTTTTTTTTATATACTCTTTTTTATCTGGCGGTGTTTTTTTCTGACTTCGTAAAAATAAAATTTTGATATTAAATAAGCTTAAAAAAGATAGTTAAGTTTTAAAAAAAGAGAGGAGTATATAAAGAAAGGGAGTTTTTTAATATTTCATTTTTATTACTACTTTTTTTTACTCTTTTTTATTAAGGGGAAGTCTATTGCGGTCCTAACTTCTCTTTGGTAAATTACCACGCGTCTGTTTATATTATTCTAAAAAGAAGTAAAAAAGAAAGAATTATATAAAATTCATGGTAATAAAAAATAGTATATAAATAAATAAATTGTGAGAAAGAAAAAGAGAGTTATAAAAAGTAAGGGGGGACGTCAAACAGCGTTATATAAACTGTACCGGAAAGTGAAGCAATGGTAAGATAATTGTGAGAAGAATAGACGCCAAAAGTAAAAGTTAGAAAATCAAAGCTTTAGGTCAATTATATTAAAATAAAGGGAGTAGTAAGAGGGAGGGAAGTTAAAAAAGATGGTTAATATAAAAATGGTGGTAAAAAAATGCATGTGTATAAATAAAGAAATGAAAGCTAATAAGTGTAAAAAAGGAAGTTAAAAAAAAAGAGAAAAAAAAGTAAAAAAGATGAAAAAAAGAGAGAAAAAGAGTAAAAAAGAGTAAAAAAAAGAGAGATAAAGGAAGGGGGGCGGAATAAAAAGAAGTAGAGAAAAAGGAGGGAAAAAAAAATATATAATATAAGGATCTTAGTATTATTTAATAAAAAGTTATGTATATTGTACCTGCTTTGGCGTACTCCGTAGAAGAAATTTCATTTCATATACTCTGTTGTGTTTACCTTGATTTTTTTTCTCAAAAAAAGAGTTAGTAAAAATAGTATTAAAAAAGGAGTGAGAAATAAAGAATTGGTTATCAATAATATTTATGTGGGAAGTAAAAAATAGAGGAAAAACTCTTTCTTCTGATACTCTATTTTTTACATCGGTTTTTTGTACTCTTTTGGGTGGTGTTGACTTCAGGGAAAAAAAAAGACAGGCATAAATACGACAACCTAAAAACAAAGTAAAAAAAGTAAAAAAAAGTAAAAAAAGTAAAAAAAGATTGGAGAAAAAAAGGAGTAAAATAAATGAGTAAAAAAGTTCGAATATCCCGGGACGGTAGGAGAATCAATGATTAATAATAATTTTTCTAATATATATAAACAATACTCAAATTTTATTATATAATTTTATTATTATCTTATTTAACAATAATAAAGTAGGGGGGGGGCATAAGGGGTATTAAAAATTATTATATCTTATTCATTTTATATAATATTATACTGAATATATATATATAAATTAATAATATTATATTACTCATGAGGTATTATTATATTATATTAGAACGTATTATATTAAATATAATAAGGTATAATATAATAATAAAGGTATAAGGGGTAGGTTTTTCTTTGTTTTATTCTACATTTATAATTTCAGCTATTACTATAATTCTATATAATATACTTATATAATATATATCACATGACTCTAAGTGGGATTGAACCTACCCTTAAGATGGCTGTATTTATACAAATAATTGGTGTGGTTATGCACGAAATCCCCATATATATATCATTATTATATGTAGTTAAATCCTAAATAATATATTTATGATTAAATACATATAATAGTAATAAAGTATTATGAATAAAACCTAGATATAATATATATATATATATATATAATAAATAATATAAGTATTTATATAGTGAGGTATTGAGTTTATTATTAATGCACTCAATATAAAATGGGCTATAAATAATATAATAATAAAAAATACCTTATATATAATATATAATAGTAGAGTGATAATTGACATCGTAGGCTGCTGACGACACTGAATGGACAAAACTTTTTGATGTTTAATCGGAATCGGAAATCGGCAAATCGGCTGAGAAAATATGAATTCGGTGCCCAATACCACGATTAATTTCGTAAAATAACTATATAAAATAGGTAGGGGGTAGGGGGATAATATATAGGTAATAGAGTAGTGAGGGTAGTAGTATAAATGATAACTGATACTATAAATTTTTAATGTTATTTTGAAATAATTAAAAGATAATATCAAATATAATAATATAATTTAATACGAAATTATTATTTTTAATCTTTTATGTTATAATAAAATAATATCTCACAATTTTTATATTATATATTATATAAAAAATTATTTATTAGGTATAGTCTTTGAAAATAATAGAATTTAAAATAATTGTGTATTTTAAAACTTTATATTCGAACGGGACGCCGTGAGGAGGTAGAGGACCAGACATAAGAGATAATTCACATGTCTCGTTTCTGTCTTCATCGGACCTCTAGGTTGGATCGGGACGCTGGGGGGGAGCGGACTCAGTACCACCTAACGTGTCCCCCCAGCGGCTTCGAGCCCCCGGGGTGAAGGGGAAAATTGGAGAGTGCAAGGGAAAGCAGGGGTAGGGTAGATGTTGCCATAAAAATTAGGGGGCTCTCTGAGATCCATAATGGTGGACAGAGTGGGTGTTCGTTCCCCTCCTGTCAGTTTTCTCATTCCTAGAGTGTCACGAGGAGATACCATCCAACAACTTAGATTAATCTATGCTCGGTTTTTTAATACATCTTAAGTTTAAGTATTCGTTTAGTGTTATTAAATCATTAATATCGATCTTATTATATTATAATAAATATAATATATATTATATATTTATAATTTATTAATTTAATAATTTATAAATTATTATATTATCTAATATATATAATTTTATATATAATATCTATATATATTAATAAAATAATATAATTTTATTAATTTAATAAGTTATATAATATATATATATAATATATATATATATTTCATTCATAAAATTATATTTAATATTTTAAATAATTTATATTAGGAGGGAGAGATGAAATGATTAGTATTAAAGATTTGATGATGAGAAAGAGAGATTGATGATGAAATGAAGGTAGAGAAAAGAGAGAAAGATGAAGAATGTATTGTTATTATTAAAATTTCCATTAATATTATTTAGATGTATTGATGAGAGAGGGAAAGAGAGAGGGGATGTAGAAGATTGTTTAAGGTCTTGTTTTCTGGAGAGTAGATAGAGAGAAGAGAGTAGATGAGAGAGAGAGGACTTGAGATTGATGAGAAGATTGACGAGAGAGGAAGAGAGTAGTGACTCTTCTTCTTTTTCTTGTCCCCAAACTTTCACATACTACCCCGCGCTGAATAACTACTTTACCTCACTTTTGATCGCTTTTATTTTTACTTACTAACTGAGATTTTTTGATGAGAATTTAGAGAGAAGAAGTAGTTTTATAACTCTCAAATCACTTCAACGATATTCCACTTACTTCTCTTCCTCC
>JABUQX010049541.1:5000-41443 GCA_015478945.1 Trachelipus rathkii | reverse complement strand
AGAGAAGGAGAAGAGAGAGAAAAGAGGAAGAAAGAGAGAAAAAGAGGAAGAGAGAGGAGAGAGAACGGAGAGGAGAGAGAGAGAGAGAGAGAGACGAGAGAGAGAGAGAGAGGAGAGAGAGAGAGAGAGAGAAGAAGAGAGAGAGAGAGAGAGACAGAGAGAGGAGGAGAGAGAGAAGAGAGAAGAGAAGAGTAAGGACGGAGAGGGACGAAAGGAGAGAGAGAGAGAGGAGAGAGACGAGAGAGAGAGAGAGAGAAAGAAGAGAGAGAAGAAGAGAGAGCAGAGAGAGAGAGAAGAGAGAGAGAGAGAAGAGAGAGAGAGAGAGAAGAGGAAGCTATGATGAGGTATTTTTTCTTTTGTTTCTCTAATAAAAAAAATTTAATTTATTAAATTTATGCTATGCTAACTTTATGTTATAAGGAAAAATCCGAGTTATGTATTCAATAGGACAGATTCATTATTCTTCTGCAGACATTTATGAGTGTTCGTATATAAATTTACATTTATTGAATCATTTGCATTTATGATTAAAAAACTCCTTTTTTTTCTGTGATGTATCAAAGTGACAGATTCAAATTAATATGTGAGGTTAACCTATAATTGCATTTATTTCGAAGCAAATCTTACCTTATGATATAATATTATATATATAATAATATAATATTATTATAATTATATTATATTGATATATATATATACATAATATTAATATAATATTATATATATAATATATTATATGATATCATAATATATATTATATTTATATATATATATATCAGTGCGCACGGAGAACCCTGGGTATGGCAGGTTTATATAATATATATATATATTATATATTATACTATATTATATAATATATATATATAATATATAATATATATAATATATAATGATATTATATATACCGTATATTAATATATCTATTATATTATATACAAGAAATTCAAGAAAATCATCGGAAAACATTTTTAATTATTTGTTCGATCTATTATCATGGTGCACAACCTATTTTTCACTATTATTTACCAAATACTTTATTTTAAATCACATCCAATGAGGAATTCTTTAGGCCTATTCATTTTTTTTAAATTAGAAGCTGTCGTTTTATAGACTATTGACTTTTTAAAGCGTTTGTTTCTTTGAATATAATATCACAACCTTATCCATTATCGCATTATTTTCACCTTAAATTGTCGCTATATAATGCTAAATACCATTAAATAAATTATATAAATATATTTCACAACATCAGAACAATCATATCCATTCGCATACTATAAATTTCAAAACAAACTTCCAGCCACAGTTCTACATTATTTACGGAGAATAGAGCGAAATATTTCCTATATTATTTGCGATTCTTTATTCGTTATGTTATGGTAGGACAGACTATCCCGCTCACTTATAGTTGACGAAAAAATACGTGCATTCGGTCCGCCGGCAGTTTGTTATCCTAGGATCAGATTTCAGGAGCGAGAACTTCTAATGATCATTATTATATATAGCTGATTATTATGTGTTTGTTCTTTTTATTATAGGATGCAAAATAGCTTCTTTTTAATCTTTTATTATAAAATTTTAATAATTTGTTCTTTACTAATTTATTCAATTATTTAAAACCTAAAAAATATTGTGTAGAGCTACCTTACCCGGCCGACTAGTTTAGATTTGATTATATAATATAATATATAATAATCATATATAATATATTACTATATAATATATTATATAAATATATATATATAACTTATTATTTATATTAGATATAGTATATATATATATATATATATATATATTTAATTTATATATATATATATATTTATATATATTATATAATATATATATATAATATATATATTATATATATATAGATATATATATATATAATATATATAATAGTGATCATCAGATGTCATTTTTTTCGCATCCGCAGATGCGGATGCGGATGCGAAGTTTAATTTAACATCGCGGATGCGGATGCGGCCATCGGAATTTAAAATATTATACTATAAATATATATATATATAATATATTTATATAATTATAATATTATATATATCTATTTATATATTATAATAGATCCTATTTATATTATGTATAATTATATTATATTATATCTTATATATATTATATCTAAATATATATATCTTATGAATATTTAGCATAATCTATTAAATAATTGTTACCAGGTGCAGGCGACGAGGATCAAACTCAAATGGAACCCAATCAACCCTTTCCCTAACTCGACCTTAATGAAAGAGAATTTTACATGAATTATTTACTTTTTGCCACTATTTTGAATTCACATAGAGAGTTTTGTTCTTGAGAGCATCAATTATTTCTTCTTTTTGTTTTTTTCTGCTGGGTTGTTTCTATTTTTTATCACATTATTTAGCCGCATTTCTTTACTCTCTCATTGACACTTACGATTGGAGACAGCATTTATTCCTTACAAGTTTACTAATCTGCGGTAAACATTGCATTCTTGCTTAGTTAACACTCCCCAACACTGATAGATCGTCATTTGATTTGTCTCTAGTCGTTTTTCGTTCAGCCTATCAAATCATTTCACTGCATCTTACATTACACATCCTAGACTACTAACTTAGAAAAATTCTTCAGTGATATCTTGTTATTGATTTACTGTTATTGTTATTTCTGTATATTTAATTTTTTTCTTTTATATTGATGGTAGTAGTAGGAAGGGGAGTATTTCCTTTGAAGTTTACTCAAGCGTGGTAAACATTTTGCTTACTTTATTATTAAATAGGATCATCATTTGAATCTATCGTTTTTCTTGTGATAGTTTTATCATTTGCACTACATTCTTTTCGTATGCTGTGTTTCTCATCACTATGGACTTGTAAAATTCTTCCGTGAATATTTTATTGATTTGCTATGTAGGAAGGGTTCTTCTGTTAGATTGGTTTTTCTTTAATGGGTCGCGAAATAACTGTTCGATTGAAGTGTTTCATAGCAACACAAGAACCCAGACGGTTAACTGTTTATATAGTTACAAAAAAAATTTGCTTATAACGATCTAAGTAAGTTGCAATAATATGAAGTCATCAATTTCCACAGAACAAAGCGTTTTTCTAGCTCGAGTTTAATTACATCTTTTCATTCATTTTACATCTTTCATTCATTTTCATTTGAAGATGTTCAAATGACTTCCTTAGCCTGAGATAATAAGGTATTTATTTAAAGAATATTCGATGACTCATATTTTTTTGTAGTTTTTTGAATTGCCTTAAACTCATCTACATTTTTATTTTATTTTTCAGATTCATCTTAAGTATTTTATTACTAAAATTCTCTTATCAATCTCGGGACAATTAAAACATCCGCGCAACAATCGCAGGGCAAAGCGGGATGCGGTTCTTTAATAGTGTGCGGATGCGCTCCGCGGTGCGATAGCGGATGTTTACCTCGCATCATAATATATATATATAATAATTTAATATTATATATATATTATATATTATTATATTTATAATATATAAAATTACTTACTTTAAACGTGTCATTTATTCCCCTATAGGGTGGTCACCGGCGGGACCACAGAAATCGAACTTTAGGCCGTATTCCCAGAACCAGCGCCAACACAACTGCTTCGCAGTACGAGTGTTGATTATTCTTGACCCCAAGGTATGTAAAACTCCATTATCTTGTACCGAAGAAATTTGAACCAAATGCGTTCTTGTATGAGAGGCGCTCGACTCACATCCGCCGCCGAGCGTCATTATTATATATATATATTTACTTATTATAATATATATATAATATATATATACTATATAATATATATATATAATATAATATATTATATACTATTATATTATATATATATTAATATTATATATATATATATAATATATATTGATGATCAAAAACTTCAACCGCAACCGCCAAATGCGAACATACACGCATATTTTGAACAACCACACTGCACCGCAACCCGGCAACCCGTTAGCTCACTGTCTAACAACTGCAACTACCGCAAACCGGTTTATATTCTTCCAACCGCAACTGCATGTCAGAAGTTTCTTTTTAAAAATACTTTCTTATGCCTTAGAGTACGTAATATAATATTTCACCAGAAAATTACAAATATCTAATTATAGATAAATATTTCACGAAATAAATCGACTTTGCTTTCTTCAACTTGTCCACAGGAAAAAAAATGAGGGCGACAATTAAAGGGAAAGAGCATTGCTGGGGATTTTTTTTGAAGAATCAATGAATTGCTTAAGCAAATTGTCATTAATCTATTCTGAAATGAGATCACCACTATTTTAGAATCTCAGACGTTGGCATGGAAAGAATAAAGAAGAAAAAAACTGAAAAAGGACATTCGATTAAAAATGAAAATTGAGGGAACTTAATCTCACTCTAGAGGAATTATACTATAAAAAAATTAAACCTTGGACATGTATTCAAGATCAAAATATACACATTATCGATCAGCAGATAATGGTTATTATGCGGGATTTCTTTATTATGTTGAGATAGGCTTTTTTTCTAATTCGTAATGAGCAACCACATTGAAATATTAAAAAGCGGACATTATATATGAGAACGGAAGTATATAACAAGTTCACTTCGTCAAAGAGCTAAAATGATTGTTGCCCAACTAATTGTAAATAAATAACATTTACTACGATTCTGATCATACAATCACCAGGTCTATTTTATCTCTTCATATGCAATGTAGCTTAATTGATAATTTGGAAAAGTAATTATGAGTGTTTCATGCATAACTTGGATCGAATACTAATTGAGAGAACCAAAGGAGAGATATCTTCTAAAAAGTTGATGAATTCTACACAAAATGCTAATAATATATATAATTTAATAATATAATAATTAATATAATACTAATATATTAATTAATAGAATAATAATAATTAATAATAATAATTAAAATTTATTATTATTATTATATATTATTATTATATATTATTATTTTTTATTATTATTATTGATTATGTATTTTATTTTATTATTATAGTATTAATAGTAGTAGTTAGTGTGTATAATACATAAAAATGTATATATTTGTTTTATGCACAACCACAGCCAGGCAACCTACAACTGCAAACTTGCGTGTTTGAAAATTTAGAACCGCAAAAATGAAACGCGGGTTATGCAAAAATCCGCTTCGCTCCATCATAAATATATATTATATCTATATATAAATTAATATTTATTATACTTAATATATAATAATAGTAATATATTATATATGTATATATTAATATATATATATTATATTAATATATATATATATCTACTTATTATATATATATATTTAATATATATACAATTATATATACTATATTAAGGTAAAAACTACTATAATACTATATATACTATATATAATATATAATAAAATGTTTGTATATGTACGGTTTACTTTATCATTTCAAATATTATTTATTCCAACGAATCGACTATGTGATTGACTGATTTGGAATTGCTGCAATGCGTTTATGAAGTATCATTCCACGGCATTGAGTGGTACACGTATCAGTCAACCCTCTAAGATATAGGGTGAGGGGTCTAAGGGTCAACGTAGGATCTATAGGGAATTAGTTTCTAGGTGTTGTTGGAAGATATATGCCGATATTTGGTCGAAAAAGTGCACGTCGAGTGACTGGACTGAAGGATCAGCGTTGGTGCAAGAACAATGGTGCTTTTAAAGTCTGTATATGATTGTGTGATCAAATCTTTACATGAAAACAAATGATTGAGAAAATGAGGGAGAAGAAGAAATAATTGTATTAGGTTTATGAATTTGTATACATGCGTATGATAGAGTTTAATAGTGAACTCCTATGCAAGGTGAGTTCACTATTGATGTTGGTTTAGGCTTCGAATGGAATCAACCTCCATGAAAGACAATGATGAAGCGTGTGTTAAGAATAAATGAGTCGAAATTAATTGCTTCAGTATTGACAGCAAAGTGAAGCAGGGATGTTTTGTTTTCTTGGTCATTCAATTGTATAAGGATTGCTTTTACGCATTTTTGCAGACTGGATCCACTCAACTTCAAATCTGCTGACTCAATTTTTAACCATGTAGTCAACATAATGACTTTTTAATTAAAATGAAAAATGTAATTCTTTATATTTTCTACTGCAAATTACAATAACTTGGATGTACAAAGGTATTTTCCAATATTTACATTTCATATTCGACTATAAAATAAATTAGAGAGGAGTACGCCTTTCCATGGTATCATCTTCTATCTTTCTTTATTTTATAAATGGCATCCCCAGTGTGATAAAAATGGATTTATACATTTTTTAAAGGACTTTTACTTAATACTTCATTTTTATACTTCATTTATGATGCCTGATTCTTAATTTGCCGCCCTGCAAAGTCCAGTTGCCTCACCTTAATTACTTCCATGCATATATTATATATCTATATATTATATATATATTATATAATATATATATAATATTATATTATATATATAATATATATATATATTTTATAATATTATATTATTATATTATATATATATTAATTATTAAAATATAATATAAAATATATATATATAATATATATATATATATTATATATATATATTTATATTATATGATATATATATTATATATATTTATATAATATATATATGTAATTTATTCGAAAATTAAAAAATATAATCGAGTCCGATTAGTATCGTGTTTTTCGCCTATAGTATCGACTATACGTAGTTTTTCCTTCACAACCACTACAACAAATATATATATACATATATATACTATATATAATATATATATTATAATATATTATAATTATATATTATTATAATATATAATAATATAATATATTCATAATAAAAATATATAATTTTTATCCTTTATTTAAATTTAAAGAAATTCAAAAAAAAAAAAAAAAAGAAATAACTCATTCCTATTCAACACCGTAAAACTTTTAAATACCTCCAACTCCGGTAATTATTATACTTCAATTAATCTAATTTATTTCGAGTAATTAAAAATCTTGGAAAAATTGACGTTATGAAACTACTGAACATAAATTTCAAATATTTTCAATCAATTATCTTTCATCATAGACCATTTAAATAATGTCTTTTATCGTATTTGTTTTTGCAAACACGCCATTATCATATCTTGTTGTACTACTTTATCTCACAGTATCTTTAGGTTAATAATGAAGTTTAAAATTGCCTTCTATAATGTTTAATGTTTATTTTCTTTAGTAAATAATTAATTAATGAATACATCTTATCCAATATGTCCATTTGTACCTTCTTCAGAGCTTAAATTATTGCCAAAACAGTAATAATTATCCTTCCGGCAGTCACAACTCCACACATCTTTAACAATTCACGCATTCTCACATGCTAACTGTTTGTATCTACTTTTAAAAGAAAGTCGATAAGAAATTGACGCCCAAAAGCGAGCCCCATATTTTGGTCTTATGTCCTTTCAATTATTATTACCATTGAGGAATTTTCTGACAGGTTCGGTTTCAATCACTGACAATACGTCAATACTAATAATATATAAATATAATAATAATAATATAATAATAATAATAATAATAATAATAATAAATAATATATAATATAAAAATAATAATACATAGAAGAGAATACACAGACTGTCACAATTGTAAAATTTAATAAAAAAAACAATTGTCCTCAACAGCTGAACATAAAGAATAATATAATATAATTAATATATATAAACCCCTATATATATTCTACAATATATACATATCTATTATATAATAGATAACATATAATTATATATCTATATATTATATATTATATAATATATAAATTATATATATATATATAATATATACACTGCCTGGACTGTAGTCAGTTAAATTTCATCTCACATAATGCCGATTGGTGGATGGACACAAATAGAAGCCAAAAAATGTTTGTTATGTCCCAATTCTCACATTTGAAGATCACTGTGACCACATCGTTGAACCAGGATTCTATAATTTTCCTAACGCTGTACTGACACATCGACTTATAACATAAGCGAGGGTGTGCATGTCATTACCATGGAAGAAAATGCATTCTAGCTGGTCAAGCCTCAACCTTCTTTACAATCGTGTTATATATATATTAATATCTTATTTAATATATATAATATTAATTATATATATATTAATATTATATATATTATATATATAATATTTATATATATATATATATAATATTAGTAAATATATATTATATCATTATGAGCAATACATGTATCGGTATCGCTTACGTGTATCGGTTCGATTTGGATGTATACGGTAATCGGTATCGGTACGGGAAATTTGAGAGTATATATCGTACTCGGGTATCGGCAAAATTTGCCTGATACTTTAACCGAATACCACACATTTTCTAATCTGTTAAATTGATTCATATAATATATAATATATATAATATATATATATTATTATCTTTAGAATATAATATAATATTACTATATATTATATATTAATATTAATATATTATATATTATATATATATATATATCCATTTGTTTATAATTTCGTTTCTATCTTACCCAAGTCATGTTAATATAGACGTTTCATTTTGCATTGTGCTTACGAAACGAAAGAAATCCAGTTGCGTCGTTTTGCTAACTTAGAGCCAAAATCATAGAACATGCTTACCAAGTAAGATTTATCTTATCTCATAAGTTGCCTATTTCCCTGTGTTCTACATTTAGCACAGTTTTTACGATAAATGATTAACATTTAAAAATGAACGGAGTTGTAGCCGATTTGAATGATGAATTATTTCATCTCAATAAATTCATTTAAATCTCAATTCTTCCAAACGATTAAATCTCCGATCACATAGTTGATCAATGGGTTTTGTAATATAAACATGTATTTTTATTTTATGTTTTATTTGTTTATTCCGAAATCGTACGGGCCTCCATCACAACATTATTCATGTCTGCAAACAAGTAACCTGCGTAGAATCGTGTTCGCTTTGCAGAATCGGGAAAAAAAAAAAAACAAACAAAAAAAAAATTTAGTTCAGCAAGCACGATGCCAAAGCTGTCTCGTCTTTTGATGGTTTAGTAGTTTAAGTGTTTTTTATATATAAAATTCCAAATTTAACTCGCTTTTCATAGTAGAGATAACAGTGATAATTTTGAGAATATTATGATAATAAAATGATAGCGATCTTGAACGTAAATTCTCTGGTTGAGTGATGGTGAAATTAGTTCGAAAGAAATGCCCATTGTGTTTTTGAGCTCGCATCTTAGTTTTGTAAGTTTGCACTACATGTCGACGTTGCATCGGCATACTAATTTGTAAACGATGGTTGGACAGTTCATGGGGATGCTTCCTTTAATCTTAAGGAAACTGCCAACTGTTAATAAAAGATAAAAAAACTTGCATTGTGGAAATTTTTGTTTTAAGATTTTTCTAATCGAAATGAATCAGAAGAGTGAGTTGAGAGTAAATAGGAAATTAGATTTTATCAGTAGTTGTAGGGCGATAAGTGTTATCGAGAACGCATAAAAAAGAATTTTATCAAAAAGTTAGAGATTAAAGATTAAGCAAAATTTCGGAAAGAGTGATTCTTCATGGAAATAAAATTCCAATCATAACAAATAACAAGGCTTGTATATGCTGCCTAGCCGCTAATTTATGAATAAGAATAAATAAAGAAATAGTTCCCAGTAAATATTAGTGAGCTTCGATAATAGAGTAAAGGCCATATGTTTTACTTGGAAACTATTCTCAGTTATCTCTTTATTATATGTCTATACGAAGCCGTTACATAAATGATTTTAGCTATTTTTCTTTCTTTTAATTTAGACATTTTCGTTTTTCATTTTGCTCGCTCGTATAAGAAATGCCACAACCATTTAGCAGAAATTCTGGTTTAAACGACCGCGATTTCGTGATTGTTAACAGCTTTAAAAACTTTGTTTTTAAATTGGAATAGCTGTTATTAGAGCATTGTAGCTTGGAAATAACCAGAACAAAATATAACATAAGATTTAAATTACAAATAATATCACTATTGAGAGTTTATCCATTTGGAAGAAATTAAGATTTAAGCTGATGTTATTGAATGAAACATTCATCTTCAGATGGGGCCTACCACGCCGCCATCTTTTATGTTTACTTTTTTCGTAAGAAGTGCATAATCCGCAAGTACGGGAAGCGCACTTAAAGAAGAATTAAGAAATTCCTTAAGTTTGTTGAGATTTCTTACATTTTTTGGGTAGTTTTAGAAAGAACGCAAACTCGAGCAATTTTTACCGTTCTTAAGCACAATGCAAAAAATGAAAACTTTTAATATTTATATAAAATAATAAAAATATATAATTATAATAAATTCTATATTAATTATGTAGATTATCTAGCATATAATGATATATATATATTATATATAATATATTGTGATAATAGATATTTACTAGTTTGTCATCACACTTCAGAGCGAGCCCTATTCAAGGGAGGAGAGTTGCACGCCAAATTTCATCCACTAGCGCAATATTACGCAGATAAGCACAACACAGGGCAGTTTTAAATGAGGGTATTAAATCGCAGGAAACACATGAAGCATATGAACAGAGTTCCACGAACATAAGTGGAAAAGGAGCACCGCAACAAACTGCTGGAACCAATATCTACACATAACTTGAGTGAACTGACTGCTTACCTTGTACTATGAAGGCATCGTATAGGTGGTGATACGGCGTAGTAGGTAAGTTCCCTCGAAACAACTGCCGCCGGTACTAAACAAAGAGATATCACCAACAGCGCGCCGCAAAGTTAGAGGTAATTGAACTGGAAAGTACAGAACATTTATAAGCCTTTGCCTTGACTTCACTTGGCAAAGCCGGGTGAAACCAGCACCCCCCAATATGAGATACATACCCCATACAACGGCTCTGATAGCCCTTGTTAGCGGAGTCTAACTGAAGAGAGAGAAAAAGTCTCGCAAGGTCTAACAGAACTCCCAGTTTCTTTGAGGGCGCCCTAGCACCGTTGTTGATGTGAGGTTTCCAAGCACATTTCTTTTGAGACATCATTTAAGGCCAAGGATGTCTATATTGTCAACAGGAGAGACCGAAGCACCACAGAAAGAAGTTAGAAGTTTAGAGAGGATATTTGTAGAAGTTGGTTTTTTCTAAAGAATTGAATTCACAAGTCAGACGACCCCGAGGAATTAAATACAAATCAGCTAGAAGAGAATCTGAAAGATTAAGGCGAGAGGCAATTATAGAAGTAAAAGATGGGAGCAAATTGAAGAGTTGAAGAATGAGGCGTCGAAGTCCATCGGATATACGTGATAATTTGATGTGCAGTGAGAGATCATTATGAAAATAGAAAAAGTAGAGATAAGACAGAATCCCTAGAACACCACTATGACAGAAAGAAGAGTCGGCTCTATCAACACCAGCGATATTGAGCGACTTGAAAGAAGCTAGACATATGAGCAAAGAGAAGAGAACCCAAAGGATGGAGTTCAGAAGAGCAGTGACTTTGCCATACCCGGTCAAATTTTTGGATAGTCAAGCGCACCACGCAAGTCTCCCGTAGTTCCTAAGATCGGCAAAACCATAAATCGTTAAATAGGAAAGCTACGCGTGTAGACCTGAAGCCGAAAGCCTACTGGCATCGGAAAGAAGAGAATGAGATTCAGTGTCTAACAAGTGATAGTTCGAGAGGGTTTCAATATCTTATATAAAATAAAAGTGAGCGATATAGGAGATAGTTAGAAGGATCAGGGCGGCTTCTTTTTCGAATAGATTGGCATATGCGTGATACACACTGAGGGAAAGTATATTGAGACATAGAGAATAAGTTGAAAGAGGACAGAGAGATCGATTCTTGGATGTCTCTGGAGAGGAATTTCATCCGGCCACCCGCTTCACAACGTTCATAGATCTCAGGAAGCAATGTACCCGATAAAATGTATCAAGCAGACATAGACTCTGAGAGGAGGAGAATGCCAGAATCATCCTGGGTTGAGTTAGAGGAAATAGGGCTGAAGATTGCCTTTTCAGGACGTTATTTTTATTTATTTTATTACATTTATTATATATATTATTAATAATTATTTATAATATATATATATATAAATTATTATATATTATATATATATATATATATACTATCAATATAATTATCATATATATAATATAATATAAATTTTTAAAACTATTTCTATTTTAATCAATCAATAATCCCTATCCACTAACCACAATTAAACGATGATGCTCGTCGAGCTATCTACCAGGTACGCCGCGTGTAGAGAAAAATTTATGGATTTCCTTAACCAGTCACTTCGATATCATATATATATATTATTATATATATAATATTATTTATCTATATATATATTATTATATATATATTCTATTATATATATAATAATACATATATATATAATATATACTATATATATATTATCCAATTTATAGGGATAAAATATCACGTACGGTCGGCTTATCGCAAAAATTTTGGATCGGTTATCGTATCGTATCGCATTGAAAAAATTGTGCAGTACTTGTATCGTGTATCGTATCGACTAAATTTTGTATCGGTGCAACACTAATATTAATATATATAACATTATATATATAATTATATCTATATATTATATATACTATATATATAATATATATATATATATATATATATATGTATATAGCTATTATAATATATTACTAATATAATTTATTTTATATATGATATATATATCTATATATATGAATTATTCTAAATGGCTTGAGCCTTCAACCAATTGTGACAATAGCACGAAAGTTAAATAAAATAAGTTAAATAAAGAAAATTAATTATAATTAAATTTGACATTTCTGCGGCCAATTTATAAAACATTCAGAATATTTAAAACTTAACTCTTAATTATATATATAGAATAATATATATATAATTATATATTATTATATAATATATAATATAAATATATATTGATATATATAATATAAGATATATATATATAGTATTATATAATAATAATATATTATAATAAATAATATATATATATTTATTATTATATAATATATTTATATTATATATATACATATAAATATAATAATACATAATAATATTTAATATTATAATATTATATTAGTATATATATATAAATAATATTTTATATATATATAATATCTATATATTATATAATATAAATAATATATATATAATTTATATATTATATTATTATATAACCAGACGTGTGGGTTCTGTTACTCAAAAAAGTTAGTTCCGTATCGTCTTACTCGTTACCGGAAAAAGAGTGCGTTTCTTATTACGTTCTTTGAAAGAAAAGTAACGAAGTGCCGTTACTCCGTTACTCGTTACTTTGTTATCAATATGATATTAATTACGGGATCTTAGGCAATTTATTGGTTGTGTATATTCAATTTCACTATTATCATTATTATAAAAACATCTAACCTCATGTAGCCCTTGCGCACTCAAAGCTAGTCCCTTTGATCGCACCAACACTATAATTGCACCAGCCAACCTTCCTGCCATCACAACTTTCCTCTACACTCTGCATTTTCCCGTCCTTTCATCCACAAGTATATAATATTTAACCAACACTTTTCCAGATCTGTCACCATCAAGCATAAATTCACCATCAAGGCTTCCTCACTCACAACCATAACCTTACTCTTATCTCGTTTACTTCAAACATCTACCTTTACACACCTGCTAAATCTTTCTCCCATCTCTCAAACTCTCTAAATTCCCACACAAACCAAATATCCGATTAATAGTAGGGCAATCCTCACTCTGTTTATTCTCCATCATTCTAACGAGATTGTGGAGTCAGGTCAAGTCGCGGAATCCGGTAATTTTGAAGAGAGTGCGAGTCGGAGTCGGTTCGGCGTCGAAATTTTGCAGAGGTGAGTCGGTTCGGATCGTAGTCGCAATCGGAAAATTTGAAACGATTTACAACCTGGATTAAACACCTTCCCCTGCCATCCCTATCTTTAATTCTCTCATAACCCCATCCATATAGAATTGAATAACCAAGGAGACATAGCACATCCCTGCCTCCTCCGCTATTAATATTAAAAACAATCACTTTCTACAATATTCATTTCCATTGGAGGTACCAACTGCCTATCATAAAATTGTGTTAGAAGGTTTTCGATACTACCACTAACACCAATAAACTACTTACACGGACATAGGTCGGTACCAATGATTAATATCGAATGTGGCAAACAAAAACTAATACAATATTCTTGTCCTCCCTCATTTTTTAATCCTTTTTTAATGTAAAGTTGATCACAATCCTCTACCCTCTACCACTTTAAAGCCAATTTTTCTTCACATAAGTCTTTAATCATCGACGATTCTTTCGACCAAATATAATTAAGTAATATATCTCCTTACTACACTTAATAACTAGATTCCCTATAATTCCTACAGTTACCCTTTATTTCATTTACCCTTATATTAAGGTACTATACTGCTCTCCTTAAATCCCTGTAAACTATGCTTCTCTATAAACATTTGTTTACACAATGCCAAATCCAATCATTCAACCATCTCGCCTCCGCTTAATATTTTAACGTCATTTTCATCTATACTTGCAGATTAATCTTTTTAACTTCTCGCTCTATCACATACCTCCTCCTTCTAAGCTTCATGCCAAAACTATCCCTTGCAACACGTCCAAAAACCCACACAACATTCCATTTTCACTCTCATTACCTGCCATTTTGCAGATTTCGAAGTTTCCCACACCACTCTATTTACATTATTCATCAGTTACAAAAACACCAATCCCCTTTTCATTTATTAGGTCCAAAGCCCCTTATTCCTCTGTATATATATTATATATATTATATATTATATATATATTTATATATATATATATATATTAATATCTATATATATATAATATATATATATATATATTAATATATAATATATATACTTATATGTATTAAAGAAAACATTATTTTGCTTTCTTGCTTTGTCACTTGGCTAACCAACATTCAAAAAAGTCGTAACAAAATCGAACGATAATAGTAACGGAAAAAAAATACGGAATTTCGAGCGTTACAGAAAGAAAAATAAGAGTCAGTTTACTCCGTTAGTGGGAAACTAGTTCCGTTAGTAAAGGAGTAACGAGTAACGGATCGTGCCACCTCTGTATATAAGTTATATATATATATTAATATGATATATAGTATATATAATATATATTATAATTCTATATATTAATATATATATAATATAATATATAATTATTTATATATATTATTATATATATTATTATTATTATTATTATTATAATACAAAGATGATAAGGAATAAAATCACACTTTGTAGATAGAATAAAAGTGTATGAATTAATATCTTTTTTTTTTGTTTTAAATAAAGTTTCCACCTCACGAGCATTACTATTCAGGAAGCTATACATTTGTGAATTAACGTTAACGAGTTAAATTCCGTTACTTCGTTAAACTTACCTAATTTAGGAGTTGGCAAAGATTATTACCAGACGAATTTTAAATTTGTATTTTCGAAAACTCTACTTTTTTTCCCATAATTTCCTAAACCTTCCTCAACGGCGGTCATGAAATATAATTTTAACGAAAGCTAGTATAATGACTGCTATGTTTTTTTAGGTTTAATTTTATTGTTTTGTTGCTTCGCTGCTTATCGTAATCTATCAATTCTCATGATCTCATTAATTCTTTCCAATCTCTCCTCTGATCATTTTACTAGTGAATATATAAGGTTTGGATAGCGTTGTTATTTATAAAAAAAATATTATATATATTTATTAGGCTGGCGCCAATTTCTTCACGTCTAAGCCAATTTCCCCCCCCCTTAAAAATGGACATAAATTGGAATTTTCAGCCGATTTGACCCTATAAACCAAAACTGAGTTTCTTAGACGGCTAAAACGTCGTTTCGAGGATTTTTCTTCTGTATCATTGTTTTTTATTTTCAAATTTTTTCAACCTATTTTGACATTTTGTCGAAACTCCTACTAAGTTATTTTGAAACTTCAAACTTGAAATGTACAAAGATTGACTATTATCTAAAAGTGTAGGACCATTTAAATTGCCGCTATTTGGCTTGGTATTTTCAAACTACTATTTTGTTTTTCAATTGAAAAATTGGGAAATTTTTTTTTTAATCGACTCTCCAATGAAAATTTCAAGACATTTGAATTGGAAGAGATGCACATTTTTAACTTAGATAATTTTTTGTATTTGCAGTAGTTTTGGATTTGTCTGAACAAATTTCCAAAAAATTTTCAGGAATTTTTTTTTTAATTTTCTTTTGAGTTATAAAAAAAAAATATCTAAGTAAAAACAGTGTATCTCATTCGATTATACAGCCCTGAAAATTTGAGGTTGATCGGATAAGTGGAAAAAAATCATATCTTCACATTTGAACGAATAAGTTTTTGAAAAAGTGTAATATGACAGTTTTTTTTCTACTCTATCGATCAACATAAATTTCTGGGCTTTTCTAATCGGCAAATACATCTCTTTCTAATAGATAATCATTTTTGTGATACTCAAAAAAAATTTTTTAAAAATTTTCCCCAAATTTATTTTTTAAAATTTGTTCCAAGAACAATCCCCAAACTACTGCATATACAAGAAATTATCTACGTAAAACATGTGCATCTCCACCGACTACAATGTTCTGAAAAATTCATGCAGATCGGATAAATCAGAAAAAAAAATATTTTTAAATTTTAAATTTGAAACCAAAATAGCATCAAAAGTAATGAAAATTGACCAATGCTCAAATATGGGTTCAAATATCAAAATTGTTCGTACACGTTTTAGATAATAGTCCAATCTCTGTTTATTTCAAGTTTGAAGTCCATTCGGAAAAATAAGGAGAAGTTTCGATAAATGTCAAAAACATAAGTTTAAAAATTGAAATATCATGAAAACAAATAAAAAACTATCGAACGAGTTTTAGACGTCATAAAACTACAGGGCTTTGCCTGTATAGTCATCAAATCGGCTCAAAATTCAGAAATTTGTGTCCATTTTTCGGGGGGGAAAAAATTGGCTCAGCCGGAAGCAAATTTGGATGTACCCCTAAAACTGTAAGTTGTATATCCTATATTTTACAATAAGATATACTATTAGTATTACATTAAGGTATTCGACGCTTTATGAAGATGCTTGGAAGCTGACACAAATATCTCCTAGTCAA
Source organism: Trachelipus rathkii (assembly GCA_015478945.1). Taxonomy (NCBI): domain Eukaryota; kingdom Metazoa; phylum Arthropoda; class Malacostraca; order Isopoda; family Trachelipodidae; genus Trachelipus; species Trachelipus rathkii. The sequence goes on along the minus strand of JABUQX010049541.1, from coordinate 24,238 downwards.
AGCCAAAATCTATTTAGTCTGATAAGCTATTATCATTTTAATATTGCTAGGGATTTGTTATTTTACTAGTATTATCTACTATTAATTATTTATTTTATTAATATTGATTATTATTATTATTAATTATTTATTATATATTATTATTATTATTATTTTATTATTATTATTATTTATTTTGCTTTAATATATATCTATATATATATAGTAATTATAAAATATTATATATATATATATAAATATATATTTTACTAATATAAGTAATTAAAATTTGATAGAGATAGATATAATTTTTTCAATTAAAATGAATTAGAAATTCGAAATTATAAAAGAAAATAACAATTATTTGGTTGGAGCATCAAAAATGGAGAACGTACGTTCCCATATATTACAACTAGATTACATTCTTTACCGATAAACGCGTTAATGATATACTTCGTTAAATTTTTTTTTATTTGTTAACGATTAAGGCATTAACAGCGTTAACTTTAAGGTTTGGAGATCGACACTTTGAATATAATATATATATATAATATATATTATATATATATTACTTATATATTAATTATATATATAATTAATATTATATAATATATATATAATATTAATATATACTTAATTCTATAGATGATATATATATATATAAATATAATTATTATATAATAATATATATTATATATTACATATATATATAATATAATATACGAATATATATATTATATATTATATATATATATTATTATATATATTATAATATATATATATTATATAGTATATAATAATATTATACTATATATATATATAGTTATATATATTATATATATAATATCAGTGGCGTTTCATCCATATCTGCCAAGTATGTGCGCAAAGCCATTAGTCTAATTAGCTTTTGTATTACATGAAATATTTGGGGATTTGTGTTTTGAATAGTTTTGTACACAATTATTCAAAAAAATTATTAAAAATTAAACTGCTCTTAACTTCAATAAGCCTATGTACTAGATAGGACCTAATCAAAAAGGAAAGCTTTTTTTGTGCCGCTAAAAAATTCAAAAGCTAAGATCTCGTCTCGTCTATTTCATCGGTCCTTGCTCACTCTCGTTTCTTTATTTAAAGCTTATAAAGGCTGTTTTAATGAGCACTGATTTTGACAGAACGTTTTAATTTACTATTTTAATTTTGGTTTTATATATTATATATATATATATATATATTATATTATATACATATATATATATCATATGTATAATAATAACTTTATATATATTATTATATATTATATATAACTAATATATAATCGCATGATACTCGGTATGGAGAATTTATTATATATATAGTATACTATATGATATATAATATATATATAGTATAATGTTATAATAAATATTGTTTGTTTATTAAAAAAATATATAAAAAAAGAGTAATTTTCTTTTTATGTTTTACTCTGAATATATATTATTATAATTATAATTATAATTAAAGTGTATTTGATATTATGGATTCACTGAAAGTATGTAAATATCTAATATATATATATATTTAATATATATAAATCATAATTATTATTTATTATAATATATACTATACATATATATTACATATATATATATATATAATATATATATAATATAATATAATATATTTATATAATAAATATATTATATAAATAAATAAATATATACTATATATAGTATATAGTAGTATATTATATATATATATATATATATATATTTAATACTATAATAATAATATATATATATAATATATATACTTATATGAATATATATTATAGCATATACAGTCTTCACTTTTGCACTCGGCAACCTGCTAATTCGGGATATTTACACCAAAGATTGTATGTAAAAATGTGATAATATAGATAATATTAATGATTATAGATATATATATATTATATATATATTATATATCTCATTATACTTATATTATACTATAACATCTAATAAACAGAATAGATAATAAATTATATATATTGTGTGTGTGTATGTATTACTTCAACGTAATCCAGCCATGCTCTTCTAACCCACTTCTCAGTCAAATTCCGGAAACACTCTTCCTATCTCCTTTTTCTCTAATACCAGTCTTGTACGATTGGATCGGGTTATGTGGTATAATGATTTAATCATATTAATTTTTATGTTACCGGTGATTTGTTTAGATTTATTTAACGCCTATATAAATTTATTATAATAGATATATATAAATATATATATATTATATATATATAATAAATATATGATATTATATTATATTATATATATATTATATATAATATATATTCTATAATATATAATCAACTAACATATCATACAAAAACGTAACACGATGCTAACACCTTAAAACCCAAATCACTAATTATGAAAACACATATTCGAAACGTTCCACCTTTCCTTCCTTCATCAAAGATACATCGTCCAACCAACGAATATACACCAGAATGTGGGAACCGTAAAATACTGAAACCACAAAAACCATAAACACTATATTAATAATCCATCGAAAACCACACTGACCTAGAAAATCACTACAAAGACCTTTAAAAACTCGCCAGCAACAGGACCAGACTAAATATCTCAAACATACACCTCAAACACCTAGAGAACACAGTTTTAACAATGTATCAAAATATCAATTCCATCAGCCTAATTTTCATTTCCCTATCATGAAAAAAATCATCTTTATACCCAAGCTGAAACAGGGAAAAGACCCCTCTAACCCTATACCTACGTCCCATCTCTCTTATTATCAATACTATGCACCTCTAGAAAATATAACTGAACAAAATTAATAACACCACATATTAATCCACACAATTCCAACAGACTCAACAAACATTCACCCACAACCTATATCATAAATATCTCCAACCCCAATCAATGTCTAAACTTAAACACCACTGACAAAAATATAATTACGCATAAATAATTAACAAACCATAGATACACATCAACTAACTTTTTCCACAAAATAACAAACAAATATCCTCACAACCTAAAGAATGATCCCTAATTCCACAGGAAAGAACACCATAAAGCAAACAAACAAACTAAATCTGCGACAGAAAACCAATACCGGAACCCGCAGTGAAAAATCCTTAATTATTCAACCTATCCAGCCGACCTCCCACAACCACAAACAAACCACATAAACATAACATTTACCGACGACATTACCATAACACCACCAAATCGGAATTCTACACATTCCCAAGAATGACGACACTATCAAATCACTCCAAACATGGCTATAAGACACGCCAGAATGTCCGCCTCTCCAAAAAATCATCAATCACTTTAATCGCCACTGACCGCCAACACAGCTCCACACACTCCCAAATACTTAAAAATAAAAAAAAAACTCCAAAATCCTCGGAGTAACATTTACACTCATTCACCTTACATAACAATGACAATAATAACTTCATAGCAAACAGAGAACATAATAACCAATCCCCGGCCACAACTCTCACAACAAAACAAACATACACTCCAACACCAATATACAAACAATATACTCACGTCCACTCATAAACTACGCCCTCTTCCACACTATGACCCTACTACAAAAATACAAAGAAACTCCAACAACACAAAAAACAGGCAATACGAATCATACAGGGTATCAACTACCACAACAACCCACAGGAAAACCAAAACTACCAAGACAACACCGGTATTTGAACACAATTCCTTTCCATAAACTCAACACCTCACACTCCATCCATAATGCCTCTTCAATCTCACTCTACCAATTTAACCTCCATTTCTCAACAGCTCTACTTACAAAGCAAACTCCTGACATCCCATCCAACTGAAAACGCATACACAACACAAATCACAAAACTTAAGAAAACTACCTAAGAGCAATCCCAACAATATTAACACAACCATCCACCAGACAAGTAGCACCAGAATTCAATCCTTGCACAACTACCATCATCCTGGCCAAATTATGATAGCCTCCACCCAAAATTTCAATATACCAAAACAGATTCACCTTAAACAATCCACTTACAATGGCCCAAACCGTAACAGATCCAGAACACACAGCCAACTTTTACTCACGTCAATCTAACTCCTATCCAGAGGCAAAAACTGAACCATTTCAGCCACTGGATGATCTGTGACGATGCCGGTGCTGAGCGGGTTTGTCTGTATGTCCAGCTCCTCTGAAGACATGGGCTCAAGGGAGAAAAGTAACTAAAAGTAGTAAAGTATTATATTATATATATAAATAACTTATATATATTAATATATATATATATATATATAATATTATATATTATACTATAACTACATATTATATATTATATATATATATCTTATATAAATATTATATTATATCGGAAAAGAAAAAGCAGCTTGACTCCACAAGTCGGAAAAGAAAGCAGCCGTACCGCCCCCTCCAGTACCGATTGAATTAGTTGAGCATCATCGCGTCAAATCCACCTAAAGTTCATGGACAGCGTATGGACACTCCATGGCTAGATCGTCATGTAAGGTTCATACTTTGCCCAGGGTCACACCATAACCCCCTCCAATCCCCGCATTCATGTAGTTATACACCTTTCTTCTCGCCGCTACCAAAACTCACATTCTCTCCTTCAAACATTCGTCTAATGATCAATCCACTTTTTCTTCGGTCCCAGTCGGTCGGTTTTCAACACACTCGATACTATACATTGCTTACCAACCGACTATCATTCATCCTTCTCATATGACCAACCATCTCAACCATACTTTCATTTTCTTCATTTACCCCTTTCTTTACACCACACCACTCCCTATACGTCATTCCTCACTTTATCAATTCTTCTCACACCTACACACCCTAAATAATATATATATCTTATAACCCTCTTTGAAAACTAAACTAAACATATAATAATAATAACCTATATCATACAAGTAGCTTAATTCTATTATATATATACAAATACCATATATATATTTATACTAGTAGTACCAATCAAATACTACATATAATACCTATAAAACTATATATAACCAGTATACTTCGATCTTTCATTCCTACTGGAGGCTGGCATTCATTTTACCTGTGCCGATATATACCCTATACCCTCTATCTACCCTATCTATAGTCATAATGCTTCAATCTTTGTTCTTTCCAAAGATTTAGAATCTATCATATCGTGCAAAAATAAAGACATTTTAATTCGTCAACTCTTATTTCAGATCGCCACTATGGCTTCCGTAAAGAGCGCTCAGCTTGTGTTCCTTTATTCGTACTCTCTGAATGTTGGTCATCTGCACTTCGTCATTTTGCTGTCTCGTTGCACGCATGGAACGTTTCAGTAGAGCCTGCAACACAGATTAGAATTTGAACCTCCCTGGTTTAGTATGTATTCTTCTCTCTCAAATCATTTCCAGTTCCGATATTGGTTGCTGTTGTGGACGATACCATTTTATCTTTAAATATACTAACAGCGGTATTCCTAATTCCTCAGATTCTGTCCTATTCACTCTTCGTTTCTTAATGTTTATTGATAATGGACTTCTCTCTTTCATTTCGTATTCTACCCAAGCCCTTGCCAACATTACAATATTTAGTTTGAAAAGAAATATACTCATAGGCCTATAATATATTATATATATATAATAATTATATATATATATATATATATATATATATTATATTATATATATTATATATGATATTATGGGGCCCAAATTTAAAATTTTGCGGGGGGCCCGAGCAATTTTAGCGTTACGCCCTGCCTGTGTGGTCAGTAGTAGTGCTGATTGTTGTTGTATTAGTAGTACTGTAGCAGGGCAGCGGGGGAACCAAACTAAGATGTAAGGTAATAAAAACGAACGGTTTTTATTAAAAAAACGTTTTTTAAAAAAACATAGGAAATAAACATAAATATATATCCTGTTTTGTTTTTGTTTTGTTTTTTGTCTTTTTATATAGTCTATTTGTTACTCATAATTTAATGTTTTTTTTTATTTGTAATTTATATTTAATAATAAAAGAATTTATATAAACAGTTTTTACCGTATAATAAGTAATATCAAAATATAGCACATTAGAAATAAACATGAATAATAAAAAGTAAAAAAAATAATGCAAAGTTATTCAATATTTACACTTTTCTTACCTTACGAAGCGTATTAAAAAACTTGCAAAATGAAGAATGTACATGAAATGAATATGATCAAATGAGAAATGAGTCATATGACCATAATGTATATAAAACACAAATACAAGATGATAATATTACAGTACCACTCAAGGTTAGTAAACTAGTATGGTAGAGGCCTTAACTAAAATTACTTAAATTTCTAAAGAAACCACTCAAGGGCCCAGTGAAATTTCCTGTCTTACTGCTTTCTGCATGAATCCTCGAAAGACCGTTTCAAATCATGGCCTCTACTAAAATCTGACACTTCTCATCTCATATTGCTATTATTTGTCGGAAGAAAGGAGGAGTCAGACTCGACTCAAACTTATGGACAAAAGGCGTCTTAGATTGGTTTATCAGACTTCACCTTACAGAGGGAAGCAACCTGCTGCCTACCTGACTGAGAAACTACAGGCCGATTAGTTGTTAAGTGTTTCAGGTGTGTGATGAATTTCTATGTACTAGTTTGACCACTACCAACTTCTACATTAATTTGAGAACAGTTACCGGAAGGCTCTGACTGCTCCGTCTCTGTCAATTTCAGGTTATGACTTACGAATAATAGTTTTTCTGCATGTTCATTTGTGAGCCTGTTTCTTTTTTTTGAATGGATATTTGCATGTGCTGAGAGACTTCTCTCACATGCAGCTGAAGTGGCAGGAAGGTCTATAACTCGGGAGGCTACTTTTGATATCTCGCAATGCTTACATAAACCAATCCACCATGCTGCAGACGAAACATTGTTGGGGAAAGTTGGAAGCCCAGAGATTTCCATAACTGAAGAAGTCCCTCTGACTGAAATTCACTAATTAATGCCATATAGAGTCGACTCGCTCTGAGTACGTGAATAGATTGACTCACTCTCTCTCTCTATCTCTATCTCTCTCTCTCTCTCTCTCTCTCTCTCTCTATATATAACTATTATATATATATATATAATAATATATATATATATATACTATAATATATATATATATTATATATATATATATATATATAATAATAAAGTTCGTTTTATGATTTTAAACTAACAAAAACCCTAGAGTTTGACAGCACTAGATAATCAGTTAGTTGGTCTTCGCTCTAGGTGAGAGGGGGGGACTTTCGTTCCACTCTTGTCCCCCACGGCTCGAGCCCCTTAATGGAAATGTTTCCTTGAACTACAATTTTTAGGGGGCTCGAGAAGACGGTGGCCCGTCGTCCACCAGAGGCCGAGAGACCCCGACCACTGATATCTATATGCGGTCTACTCCAGGGTGTTCGTTAGTTTTAAATCATACAACGACTTTTAGTAATACAAGTAAATATTATATATATTATAGTATATATATATAAATATATTACTATATTATATTATATATATATATATATAATATTATACTATATATATATATAGAGAGAGGAGAGACGAGAGAGAGAGAGAGACGAGAGTCGATCTATTTACACGTACTCAGAGCAGGAGTCGTACCCTAATAACGACTCACGCGGCTTCAGAGTCAATCATATTCGCAAAATTTTACTACTTGCGTCACATATCTTAAAATATGCCAATATAATATAGTATATAGATATTCTATATATATATATATATATATATATGTATATTAATATATATATATTAATATATATAATATATAATATATAATATTATATATATGTATTGGCTCAGCCTCTGATTAGGTACACCGTACTCTAAAAAACTTACGATAGTTAATAAAAAACCGAATACATTTGAATTCAGCGAACATTAATGCAGGAAAGAATAATATTTATTAATAATTATATTAAAATACTTAACTTATTCAATGATATAATAAATTAATGCGCCTGAATAAAAGAAATTCGTACGACTGGCATTGTGGGACTTCACCTCGCAGCGACGATTCCTCCTTTGGCAGCGAGGATGAGATTTTTTTTTTTTTTTTTTTTTTTTTTTTTACTTTTTAATTGCGAATGAAAAAGAACGTTTTTTATTCGTTTTAGTTGTTATATATATATATATATATATATATATATATATTATATATATATATATATATATAACTTTATATATAGATAAACGTATTTTTATGCATGTAAATAATTAAGATATATATATATATTATTAGGTTAGGTTAGGTTAGGTAAGGTTAGGTTAAGTTTTTAGCTTATTTTACGTTGTTTCTTTACTTTTGACCATTCTCCTTCAATTGTATTTGTGTTGTCCTGTTATAGATTAATAAAACTTAAACGACGGTTATTTACTGCCTAAGTGAATATAATCTTTTTTGCTCGATACTTAGTGCTAAAAACATTTACCTGATCCTCTTTCCATACCTCCTTATGACCGATCGACTGTCACCCATGTTTGTCTTGTATTTTCTAACCTAATTTTCAAACTCCTTATCTTATTAATTATTACTTTCGTCACTTAGCGTCCTTCATTTATATTTATTTCTTATTTAGGCTTTAATGTTCGTGATTTCAAAAATGTATTCAGTTTTTATGTAGCTTTCTAGTTTTTTTAGATACAAGTGTCACCTAATTGGAGAGGGCCAATGAACCTAATATATATATATATATGATATATATAATAATATTATAACTATATATATACTATACTATATTATATATTATTATATATATATATATATATATATATATATATATATATATATTAATAACTTATTATATATATATATATATATTTACTCGTCAAAAATAAACGCACCACTAGGATAAATGTCACTCGCAGGAACGGGAAGATACCCTAAATACCCCATTGAAACCCCACATCAACACAGGACGACAGATCAGAGAACTTATGTTAACCAACCTCCAAATATGAAACTACAGCACAAATTCTAGCAACAATAATTTAAGGAAAACATAAACCACGTAACTAGACCTGGGAGAGGCTGGGACGGGCTAGTTATGTCCCGAGTCGTATAATCAAGCGAGGGATCATTCACGTATAAGGCGACTCCGATAAACATGGAGAGGATTTGCGTCAACTGTCAAGAGACAGTGCGTGCAGATAGCAACACTCCACGCCGAAGGACACAGGATCCGAGGCACTGTCGGGCGGTCCAGGTGTAGCAGCACACAATCGATTGCACGGGTGGATCCAACTGGTACCAAGAAACCAGTTGACACATGATGCCGGCGAGGACAAGGTCAGGCCCAGGACACGACACCGCGTGGAAGGAAACTGAATATACGTCGCGTTGCATTACGAGAGCGCACACAACGGCACGACATATGCAGTTACAGCTGGCGGGAGACTACAACGGCAACCAAGGTGAGTGACAATACAGTGCGCGATGCCTTGCGGAAAATAATTACCGGCCCCGGAGCGATGCCATATGTCCACCGTACGCCACGGCACATCGAACGGTCGACATTGGCCAAAGGTGCTTTACTGATGAGTCCGAGAGTGTCTCTGTACGCCTTCGAGGACAGGCCATGCTAGAGTATATACCGGACGACCGGACGGAGAGGCTTCGCAGCAAAATTGCAATGGCTGCAGGTGCCGCCGTGTTGTGAGGAGGTACGGTGATGGTCTGGGGACGCATCTCTTTAACGGGCCGACGGAGTTGCAATCTTCGGGATTGGAGGCACTCCTTACAGCGCGTAATCGTATATACAGACATCCTCGAACCATATGCCTTTGCCATATGCCCCCTTACATCGGTGGACTCTTCATTCTAATGCATCGACAATCAAGACCGCCATTAAGGCCTAATGTGTGGACGACTACCTTAGGCGGTTCAAATCCGGGTTGGGTTGTCAGGACATAGGTCGGACTTTTACCAATCGAACATTTGTGGATATCCTTGATCCGACAGCTGCAACCCCTCGCTGACATTATTATTTTAGCTTCCAGATGATGGTAAGTATCTTTCATTATATGTGAAAACTTTGTTACGTTAGAGTATATTCAATGGTCAGTATGATAATTACACCTGGTATTGTCTGGCTAACCGAATCTTTTTTGATTAAATCTTACTGACTCGTTAATGTATAAAAATATCGTGTTGATATGTTTAGAAAAGTGTATTTTTAATTCACGGTGATGCTATGTTAGCCTTAATTTAATGAAAATTGTTAAGTTTAGGCAAATATTCCTATGTAGTGGGTGTTGTGTGTGTGTGATGTGCTGTGTGTGTGTGCTGAAACTTGTGAAAAACATGTTAGAGGACATCGGCTTTGACAAGAATGTGAATACCGAGTTACCGTTTTGGTATGTTATGTTTTAGTTACTTATGGGTGTTAAAGATTGATGGAACTTTGTTAACGTTAACAGTTTATTTTCCCTGATTTTAGATCTGTGCTAAGGTTTGTCTTGGTGGGAGGTCATCATCATTAGTTCAGATTTGATACTAAGTAAGCTTATAATTTGTGAAAACTTTGTTAGTCACTTATATGATGATGCTGTAAAAGAACTTGAATTTTATTGTTATGTTATCCAAAAATGATACTCGAAATGTGACTTGAATCATAGATCAATAGATCAATAGATCAAGGAAAACCGATGACAGGAAGTGAGTAGGACTTACGAGTAGTTGATTTACTGATTCTACTGATTTAGAGGTAGAAAAAAGCGTAGAATTTTAGTTAAATATTTGACTTAAACAACTAAGATCAATAGGATTCATTATGTATCAGTAGGTCACAACTGGGACGGAGTGTAGGTTGGAGGTTGGCTTCGACTTTATCTGGATCTACTGATTAGGGTATATGTAAAACATGACAATTTAGTAAACAAATTGACTACATCAACTAGTATCAATAGCCGATCAATAGATCATATAGATAATAGATCACCAGAATAGCTGGTCAGCGAGGTATGGGTGGATGGTTGGTTTATTATCTGATTTATCTGAATTAGGGTATAGTATAACATGACAATTTTGTAGCTAAAAATTTGCTCCTGATTCAAGTATCATTAATTTTAGATTCCGACATAGATCAAACAACTGGTCAGGAGGGTGGGTTGGTGGTGGTTTGGAATTTAAGTGTGACTACTGTATTTATTAACGGGTATGTCAGAATAACATGACCAATTTAGAAAAATTGTGACCTTTAAATTCAATAGATCAATATGATCAGTGAGTCACATAGATCATTAGATCACAAGTGGTCCGGAAGGGTGGGTGGATGGTGGTTTGAATTCTATGATTTACTTGATTTAGGGTATGTAAAACGTAAATTTTTGCGTTATAAACATGAAAAGTATAAAAAATTAACAACAAACAAAAAGTTTTAAAAGAAATAAAAATATAAAAATTAAAATTAATACAAAAAATTTAAACAAAAAAACAAATATACACTGTTAAATATACATAAAAAAATAGTTCTAGAATAACTCTAAATACCCGTCAGATATTATGGATACATTTCTGCCCTAGTCTAGTTAGAAATAAAAGTAAAACTAAAAAGCTAAACATTAAAACAATAAGTTAAACACAAAGTAATAACATGCAAAATAAAACTCTATGTATAAAAAACATTATTTAAACACCAAAGTATTAAATCTAACAATAAAAACTTATATAACAAAAAATAAAAGTTAGAAACTCTATAAAAAATAAAAAAAAAAAAATTAACAATTAAAAAAAAAATTCTAAAACATAGTATAAATGCAAAATAAAACAGGTATGCCAAAAAAAAAAATTGAAGCGAGGGGAAGAAAATTTAACTTTTAAAAAATTTAGTGAAAAAATAACGAAAGATAAAAATAAACTAAGTAAAAAAATTAATTAATTAAAAACTAAGAAATAAAATAAAAAATATGAATAAATTCAATGATTAAACAAGATATTAAATGTAAAATAAAAACTTATAAAAAAATAGATAAACAGAAAAAAATGTTTGTTTCAACTTAGAAAAAAAAAATATATTACGTTTACGTTTATAAAAAGAAAAATGAGATTTGAAATAAATGAGCAATCAACATTTAGAAAATAAAGGTTATCTCTGCAAGATGCAATGCAAATTGACGATATGTACATCATAGAACAGAATCAGTTATGTAAAACAGTAATGACTTGTATTATTAAACGACGTTTATAACTTAAGACACCGCCCGGCCCAGCACCGGTGACACTACACATACTCTGAAATCCTTCTCAGACTCCTCCTCCTCCTCATTCTTCTTCCTTCTTCCTTTCCCTCCTCCTTCTTCGCTTTCCTCCTTTCTTTTGTTTCCATTTCTTCTCTTCTCTGTTTTGCATTTCATGCATTTCTTCTTCTTTTAATTTTTTCTTTCATTAAATTTGGGGACCACCCTCCCCCTGGACTTCCGCATGGCTCCTGAATCGACTCATTCCTCCTTTCCTGCATTCTTCTTCCTGTTCTTCCTTCTTCTTCCTCTGTTTTTGCATTCCATGTTTTCTTCTTTTTTTCCAAAAACTGGGGGACCCCCCTCCGGGGTCCCTGGACTCCGAAACCGGATCCGACTCCGGACTCCGTCTCCGACTCCGACTCCTCAAACCTGCCTCCAAGGTCATAAAATAGCCATTGATTCATTTTTAATTTTTTGTGGGGCAGCGTCCTCCTACGGGGTGACCGCAGAGGGACGTAATCTCTGTCCTCCGACGAATGCGTCCATCATATAGTTCACATCGAAATTTCATCCAATATCGGTTAAGCCTAACAGGGTTTTCGACGATTTGACTTGGCGCCTAAGGGGGCAGGCACCCCGTATTTAGGGAGCTGATCCTACGGTCACCAAAACTCGCTGGGATCAGTTTATCACAACACAATTTTTTTCTCAAGTTTGAAGGCAAATATCTCTAGTCCTTTTCATATCGAGAAAGGGTGGGTCGCCCAAGCTGGTCTATTTACTTACAACGATTAAATCGTAATGTTAATTATTGTAATTATTTTCTTTTGACAGTATATTTTTCATCTAAAAATGTCAACCAGAGCACAGAAAGACGATTTAAAGATCGTTTTAGGGGTAATCGACCTCGATAAATCGGATGGAATCATCAAAAATATGGAACTATCGACTATTTTTAAAACCTTTCTAGGGAGACCAAAATAGCCTCCGTTTTGGGGGGTGCTCCGCCCCCCTTTTGGGGTCTAAATCCATTGGGTTCAGGCTCAGAACCTCGAAAGTCGGTCTTCCAGACCTAAATTCGGTCTCACCGCCGACCTTAAAAACCCTAACCTTGCACTAAATCGATTGGGGAACCATCAAAAATGATCTACGATCAATTTAAAACCTTCTAGGAAACTACAAAAGGCTCCCTTCTTTTGGGGTAAAATCCCTCCGACACACTCAACAGTCTACTATCCAGCCAGAGAAACCTGCACCCATGCAATCAACAACCTCGGCAAGTCGGTCCTTCCAGACCTTAAATTCGTCTCATCGACCTTGAAAAACCTTCAACGCTGGACAGCGCTCACACCTTGAAAACATCCATAATGTTGCGAACAAGTTGCTTGCAACATTTGCAACATGCGGTTGCAACTTCCGGATGCCAGTCTGGCTGTGACCTTAGGCCGTCAGTTGTGCAGTACTTTATCTACTTTAATATATATATAATATATATATGGCTATATATATAGTATATACTATATATATAATATATATATATATATATAATATATATATATTATACTTTATATAATATATATACTATATATATATATATATATATATATATATATATATAATAATACTATAATATATATTATAATATGATATATATATAGTATTATATCGTATATATAATATCACTATATATATATTGAATATAACCTTATATTATATACTAACATATAATTATATAATATATAATATAAATATATATATATATATTATATATTATAATAATATATAATCTATATATATATATAATTTGAGATATAAATTTGATATAAGAAATCTGAAATAATAATCCATAAATAAAGTGATATATATATATATATATAATTATTATATATATATATTATATATAATTATATATATATATATTTATATTATATAATATATACTATCATATATATTTAAAGGCAATCATATACAATTATATTTACACTTGATAATGCAATAAATATATATTTCAAAGCCATTTATAATGGGGGATAAGAAAAAGGAAACTGAACTGGAATAAGTTAGGTATTGTGATAAGCTAATTAAACAGAAATGGAAATGACTCAAAGAAAGATAATTAACAAGGATATAATATAATTATATATATAGTATATATACTATATATATTATTATATATATAATATATATATTATACTCATATATATTATATATATAATAATATACTATATATATATTTAATATATATTATATCATATTTATATATACCTATAATATATTATTATTATTTGATTATTATTAGTTTACTTACCACTTCTTTTTCCACGCTTGAGCGGCTGTGGAAGAAAGGAGGGGAGGAAAGGTAGTGGTACGTACAGCCCTCTTTCTCATTCACACTTCCCTACTCATTCGCCCTCCACCCACTCCTCCACCCCACTCTATCTCTCGCCAAAACCCTACCCTCTTCCTCCCTCATCCCTCCCTCCTCCTGCATCTCCTTTATTCCATCCTTCCACCTCCTTCTTAGGTCCCCCTTCCTCTCCTTCCTATCCTCTCCTCCAAAACTCTCCTAACCACTCTCTGTTCCCCCATTTCTCACTAGATGCCATACCATTCTTCAGCATTCCCTTCTCCGCTACTTCCCACCAACCCATCCTCCAGTCACATCTCTCCTCACCAACCCTATTCCTAATTCCTCTCCCTTCTGACTAAACCCACCAAAAAACCGCTCTCAACCCTCATTTCTCAAACATACTTCCAAATTCTTCCTGGACCTGGCATTCAAACCCCCACGTTTCCCACCCATACAACACCGCTGGTTAACGCAAATTTTTCAAAGCATTAACTTTTATTCCTTAACTCTCTTCCTGCTGAATAAATCCCCCACATTTCCATATAACTTCTCTCCAGACATACTCAAAGCTCTCATTCCTATCTCCTTACTCATGTTCTACTCCTCCTGCTCATCCCTCCCCCCTTAACCCAAGTCCAATCCCTAAATTATTCTAAAGATCTTTATTCTTCCACATAACTACACCCCCTACTCTAACCCTCTGACCCTTCCCCCCTCTCCTCTCCTCCCTCTATACTATATAATATGATCATAATATAATAATATATAGTATCATATATATACTAATATGTTCATGCAATGTATAATAACTATATATATATATATATATATAATCACCATATATCATAATATATTATATATAATATATATATATGTGGCGTAGCTAGATGTTTTTATATGGAATAAAATTAGAGTTCTCAGATATATTATACAGTATATATATATACTATATATATATATATATATGTACTATATAGAGTATAATACTATCTAGTTTGATATATACTATATAATTATAATATATAATATATAATATCTATTATATAGTGGGTGTGTGTTGTCTGGACGGATGTTGACTTTAGGGGCTGGCCAAAGGTTGATGATTTTAGTTTCCAGTGCTCCATCTGATCAACTTAACGTGTGGGGTGCCGTTAAAACATCCAGCGATTTTTCTTTTCAAAAAGGGGCTTAATAAAAATATAAACGAAAAAAAGTTTATTTAGGTTTTTAAAATAAAATAATATAATGAACAAGCCCCTACAACAAACCAGTCTGTTAATCTATTTATTTTTTATTGTTTAACGATGCACACAGACAGATCCAAATTCTCGCTCTACGGTAAGTAAAAAAAAAAAAAACATATTTGAGAATAATTACAAAGTAATATTTATGGTGGTTTGGTGAACAATAAACCTGCCATCCTGTGAGTGGCCAAGTATTATTAAATCGAACTAGCATTACGGGACACCTTGGGATTTCATCAGGAATTTAAGCCATTACATTTTACCAGTTCCAATCGTTCATTTTTGCACTTAACTTAATTTTCTGCAATGAATCACTCATCATACATCTACGTCCATTAGGCCATGTCTTCATTCAACGTGTTTCTTATCCAAGGTCTTTTACTCTTCGCAGAGTGCTGGAAAAGACCTTTCATATGGTACTCGTTGAACAGCTGCTAGCAACAAGTGCCACATTAATAGACCATGTTTTTCAGTGATAAAACTAGGAATGTGTAAATCGGTTAGTAAGCACATTTCCTACCATAATCACTTTGTTATCCCATATTTTTTATCCAGCGCACCAAGTCAGTTTCGCGTTATAGATTTGTTAGATTATCCAAGAATCATAAAACTCTTGAAAAAGCATTTTACTTTCCCCGCAAATGGCCTCCGGGAGAACCAACATAAAAAATGGATGCAAATGAAAACGATGAAATGTGGCATGGTTGTTTTCTGAAAATTCATAGTCTCTAAAAGAGGATTTGGAAATGAGTCAACGATAAGGCAACAAGTCACAGATCTCTTCCCAATTTTCCAGAAGAAGTTTTCGAGGGCAGGATGATTTGCTCTATGTGTTTTGATTGTATCTTCTGGTAGGTGGTTGAAAGTTTTCTACTGTAAGAGAACTGCAGAGCTAGCAATATAACATTGGCGGGCTAAGAAGCAGATCTAGCAATTATTTTGATCAACATTTTGAACCGCCAAGGCTGGTTCTTGGTTTTACAACTTATCAAAATTTCTTCTGATACTATTGAAGCACTGCATAAAGGTTCATATATTTTTTGTTTGAATATGTTTAGTCACGGGTTCAAACTACAAACAGAATATCTGACTATTGCCTGTAGCATACAAAGCAACGTATTAATTCCAACCACACAAACTTTCCCCACAACGCAACACAACATCGCCAGCACTATTTACTCGCTCCACCCAACGCAAATACGCTCCCCGTCCGACCGCTTACCTTGACTAAGGTAATTTAATTGGAACAGAATGGGGTCTTGTTGCCGAATAACAGACTATAACTTGCAAAAGCTGTTTTCTTTAGTTTGAATGTGCCTTCACTATTGAGGCAATTTTTTAAATCTTCAATGATTTATCAAATTTTATGGAAAATAGCAGTAATACTATGATATTTTTGAGTTCATCGGGTTTCATCAAAAGTATTTAGGAAGTTGTGAATGTATTTCCTATTAGGGGTATTAGTGTCTTGAAAACAGTTTATTATGATTTATTGGTAATCAGGCAATAGTATTTCGAAAGTTTTTCCGGAATAATGTTTTGGTCATTAATGACCATATTAAACCGTTCTCTTGCACAGTGAAAATATAATACTTTTTATATTTTCCCTCCCCCAGTTTTCTTTTTAAACTCTCATATTCTTTACCTGTCATTCGCTTGCCCAGCCGTCCGTATCCCCTTACCACGCATAATACTCGAAACCCAACCTTCTATTATCTAAAAACAAAATCGATCGTTATAATTCAATGGTTACATCCGATCTTCAAAAAACTTCATAAAACCCCTGGTTATTCTTTCTCCAGCAGTCATTTTTTCAAGATCTAAAAACCTTAATCCTATATATACATTATTATTCTTTGCCTGACAAATCTGCAGTTTCATCGGCCAATATGGAGTAGTACAAGCAATTTTTTTTGGCATCCACCGAAATCCTAGCGGAGGCGAATACTTTGTCAGAAGAAAAACTAACCGTAATAAAATACAGCACACACAGCCTACGTTATTTCAACAGATAAATATTTTGAAAACGAAATTATTATTATTATTTTAAGAAACCATCAATAAATGTATAATAAGTAATAATTAGTAATCCTTCTACTTCGTCTATCTATCGGATTTTTATTCATCAAGAATTAGGGGCAAGTGCCCCCTGTTCCCTGTGCCCCCTGCCCACATGCCATACGCCCATGTATATATATTATTATATCTATATATATATATATATTATAGTATTATCTATATTATATATATATTATATAGTATATATATTTATATATATAATATATATATATAATATTATAATATAATATATATAATATATAATATATTTATTATTTAATAAATGAGTATATATATATATTAATATATATATATACTACTATTATGAATATATTATATATTATACGGTATATTATATATATACTATATATATAAACCCTATATATATATAATCATCACTTACATATATATCTAATATATAATATATACTATACTATAATATAAGCAGGTACAACGAATAAATAGTACGCATTATGGAAAGAAGATTATAGCGAGAAAGAGAGAGAGACGATTGGAGCACGAGAGAGAGGATGCGAGCACTGGAAGAGACGGAGAGAGGAGAGAGAGAGATGAGAGTGAGTGCGAATGTGGAATTGTAACAGAGAGAGCGAGGGGAGAGAAGAGAAGAGAGAGAAGAGAGACGAATCTTTTCAAACAAAATACAATAACCAAATAAAAAAGTATTGAAAAAGTTGTTGTTACCATGGTGGCCCGTACATAACACCCTCTCATATACGACGAGAAAAAAAAACAACATGTTCAAAATTGATGTTGTCTAAAGGAAAGACGCTGTGAAGCTAAAATGATTTGATTAATCGTTGCAAATCTTATTAAAAATTAAAACCTTTTAAGAAAGTCACCTAAAGAGTATATTGATAAAAGAACTGAGTTTTTTATTCACTGAAAACAACCATTGTTTTCCCTGTTCCAATATAGAAATGCAAGAAACTCAGAGGTTAGTTGTCTAAGGTCCAGTATAGAAATGCAAAAAAATTCAGAGGTTGAATATACTATATATTATATACTATATATTATTACGTAATATTATATATATATACTACCTATATATATAGATATTACTATATATATATATATACTACTATATATATAATATATATATACTAATACTATATTAATACTATATATATATGATTTATATATAAATATTAGTTATTATTATTACTATATATATATATATATATATATATATATATATATAATATATAATATATATATATATATATAATATAATAAATATATATATATGTAATATATATATACTATATATAATTTATTAGAATATTAATAATATATATAGTATATAATATATATATATATAATATATATATATTATAACTATAGTATATATAAGATCGAAAT
>JABUQX010049540.1:0-20799 GCA_015478945.1 Trachelipus rathkii | reverse complement strand
AATAAATCTCCCCATTTAGAACTTTTGTGATCACAGTGGACGTTATTCACCTAGGCTATTAATGTAAGCTTTTAATTTATGTTCTTTTTGTATAAATAAAACTGTTTTCTTTTGAAAAAAATAAAAAAGGAGTGCTTGGGGGGGACGGCTATGGGTAAGGTATAGGCTTATTACTAAAAAAAAAAATATTTTTTTAAAATTCATCCATGATGATGAACATTTCTAAAGTAAGTTTTCAATAATTTTATGTATGAAATTGAGTAAATAGGCTGCAATATAATTAATAGATATTTGATACACCAAAAAATAACGAACACGCTGGTCAGGAAAATTTGCAGATTTGGTCAGGGAAAGTCAGGAAAGTCAGGGAAATCAATTTCAAAAATTTAAGTGTGAACCCTGAATATATATTATATATAGTTTATATATATATAATATATATAATATATATATATATATATATATATATATATATATATATATATATTATATATATATATATATATAGATATATATATATATATATATTATTACACAACAGATTTTCTTTTAAAAGGAACATTAAATTTGAAAATAATGGACTTTATTATTAATAAAATAAATTTACTTTTCATCATTTTTTTTATCCTAATTTAAATTGAATCTAATCATGAAATTTAAAACAAAATAGTAAATAATTTACCAAAATTTTATGACTAAGAAAAACGCGGAACATTCAATTGAAGTTAGCAATATAGGTATATATATATATATATTATATATAAAAAATATAAAAATAAATATATAATATATATATATATATATATATATATATATATATATATATATATATATATATATTATATATATATATATATATAAGAGAGAGAGAGAGGAGAGAGAGTTCCCAAGAATAGTGACTGAGAGAAAGCGAATCAAGGAGATGATGTAAGTATCTGTGCGCAGCAGTAGATGAGTTTGATCTAGACTGCTACTGGAGAGAGATCGTAACCTCGCAGAGAGACTAATGACGAACTCCCCTCCTCCTCGAGATGAAGAGAGAGAGAGAGAGAGAGAGAGAGAGAGACACCGATGATACTTACTTATCAATTAGTTCTGTTTTCTCCACATTCATGTTTAATCCAGCTTCTCTCAATTTCTCTGCAAAACACAGCAATTTGCCTCAACCACTCACCATCTCCACTCCAACACCGCCAAATCATCTGGCGTATACCATGGTATGATGTCTCGCCAATCTCCTCTAAACTTCATGACCTTAGATGACACACTCTTATGACGATTGTCGCAGAATAGGTAAAAGGTTCCGTATAACAAAAAATATATTTTGAATACACAGGATTTTAGGTACTTTCACAATTTTACTCTCAGATCCTTCATTTTCTAACCAATATTTATATTTTTTCTCAGAGCGGGCACTAATTCCATAAAAGCGGGCTATGGAGACATCTATCTCGTTCATGTATCATTACAGAGTTTTGAAATACCTCTAACCAGCATGCCATATATTAGGAATCCCAAGGCTCGCTATAACGCTTATTAGACTCGGTGAATGTAAAAAAATAACAATAAACAAAATAGTATAAACCTCGAAAAAGTGATGACATCTTACACGGGACAAAAAACATAAATATAGCATATTGGACAATGTCAGGCGTATAAAGTCACATTTATTTTATATGAAAAGTCGTTTCGTCCTCCCCCCATCCTGTACCCCATCGTGGCTCGAGCCTCTCAAAAAATGGGAGTTGTTCAAGGAACATGGATATTTCCAGTTTAGGTGGGCTCGAGCCGAAATCGGTGGCACAGTTAATCACGGGCGGGATCAACCGAAATGTCCCCCGTCAGGTGCCATTCCTAGAGCGCCCCGAGAGAGCCCGACTGCCTGGTAGTCAAATGCGGATCTACCGCTTAGAGGTAATTCGTAGTTTGCCGTAACAATACAGTCAAAAACTGGAACTTTGCAAGTAAATAAGCCTGTTATATTAACGCTTGATTCCAAATATGTATATTATTTTACTCTTTTTTCTGGTTAATGTAGTCATCGTCATTGTCGCGTTTTTTTTTGTTTTTTTTCTTCTTTTTTTCTTTTTTCTTTTTTCTTTACATTTTTCCGAAGGCTAAATAGCTTACTTTATGTAGCCCTGTATTCTTCGACAACACCTCTTATTACCATACGCCTTACACCTATCTCGTCTCTATTTGATCTAATTTTCTTTCTAATATTCTTTCATTATAACTTCACGCCATGTATCCATTAGTGCGATGCATCAACGCCAGTTGTAAGGGAGCTTACAGGATCTTCTTCTCCCTTGCCTTCTATCAACATTTCAACTCCCAACCTTGCCGACTGCTACTCTCCAGCCCAAATCCTGTTCAGAAATTTCAGCATCAAGGCTTTCAGCTTCTCTCCTCCCCTCCTTCAGCAATTCAAATATGATATCCCATCGCTCCACCAGGATGTCTGTCCAACTCACTCATTGATTTTTCCCATAACGCCTCCACAAATGTCGCTCGCTCCCGTTTTCCCTCGTTCGTTTCCTCCTCCTCCTCTCTCTCTCCCCTTCCTCTTCGGCTGCATCCCCCACATCAGCAACTCATCAAAGTACTTTATCCACCTTTTGTTTTTTCCTCCGGGCTTAACAATGTTTCTCCAATTCTATCTTTGATATTACATACTCTCCTCCTCGCTCCTCTATACTATATATATATATAATGATATATACTATAATATATATATTATATATATAATATATATATATATTATAGAGAGAGAGAGAGAGAGGAGAGAGAGAGACGAGATCGAGGAGATTGAGGAGGAAGGATGAGTGTGAGTGAGTAGCATACGAGGATTAGCAATGAGCACTATAGGAGATCCAGTACTTCTTGCACTGAGGACGACACGAAGAATATTCCAACGAGAGAAGTCGATCTGCACTCCTGGCGTCGGCTAATCTTGGTATCCTGCCCACTCAAAGCAAGTAAGATTTGACATCTTGATGATTTGAGGTAGGCGTGCAGATGAACGCCTCCATGAGTAGAGTAAAAATGCACAATGATTGTAATAGGGAAATCCGACAGTCCAAGCCATGAGATAGACATAGAGAGAGAAGAGAGAGAGTAATCGAGATGTGAAATGTATTAAGAATAAGATAGAGAGACGTAGATGAGTGAATGCGAGAGAATGAGAAGAGATGATTTATTTTATTGAACGAAATTACGTACCGAGGAACAGAGAGAGAAAGAGAATGTAAATTGAATAACATAAAACGACATTTGTAATGAGAGAAAAATTTAGCAAGGAGAGAAGGAAAGGAAGTCATGAGCCTTCACACCGAAGAAGCAGATATTAGCTGGGTTCAAATTATACTCGCATTTTTAAAACTTGAGATTCGAGAAGCATTAAGAAGAGAAAGAGAAGACATGACTGACGAGAGTAATTGCAGAGAGAGAGGATGCAGTCCAGCTCACATGTAACCATATATATATATATATAGATGATATATAAGGAGTATAAGTATATATTGTTAAAGTAAAATATTTATTTAATAGAATTTGAAATATAGTATAGATATATAGAATATGAGGTAGTGATGAATGGAGTATAGAGATAGTGATGAGGGTAGTGATAATGAGAGTAGAGAGATGAATGAGAATGAGAGTAGTAAGAGAGAATGAGAGTAGTATAGAGCATAGAAATAGATGTTACGGCGAAAACATTTGCCTTATAGTAAATTTACCGGATGTACATTAAAATACATATATCGGAAGAAATTCGCTCAGACGAAGTCGAGTAGATTCCTATGCGACATGTGACGTGTTAGAACTTGGAGAAGTCATCTAGAGTCTAAAGTTATGCAATCAAAGTTGCTCACATGCTGTGAGGAGCATTCGTTATAACCATTCATGTTAATTTATATGTTATACAGTGTACATATTTTTAGATTTTTTGCCTTCACCGTTATTTATTTTATTAAGGCTTCGAGCCGACGGTGGTGCGTAACGCCCAGAGCCGGGCGGACGAGATCCCCCCCGTCCTGCCCTCCCCGTCCCTCAAAGCAGGGACGAGAGACCCTGACTCTTTGACTTATCTTGGCAATTTAATATTTGGAATATAATTTAGTATTTTAAAAAAACAGAAAAACATTGTCAAATGGCAACCATTTGTTCGTTCTATGCCATTGAAATACATAACTGAAAATAAAACTGTAGGAAAATCCGCACTATTACGCAACATCCGCTCTAGAAGAAGAGCTATGAAGACTAGAGAGAGATTTTATTGAAGAGTAGAATGATAGCGAGAGATGAAGCGGGTTAACATCCTTTTTAAAAGCGAAAGTTCGCAGACGAGAGAAGAGAGAGAGAGAGAGAGAATGCAAGGAGTGAAGAGAGTAATAGCAGAGAGAAGTAGTATAGATATATATAGTAGAGATAGTAAAGTAGTAGTAGGAGAGTATATGAGAGAGTAGTAGATTAGTATAGAGTACCAACCAACACAAGACCCGATAGTATAGTATATAGAGTAGTCATGAAGATAGTAGAGAATCTGATTGAAGAGTAATATAATGAGAGAATAATATGACATATAGTAATGTATAGTATATAGATGATGATATGAATGAGAGAGAGATATGATGAAATAGAGAGAGATATGAGGAAGCCGGAAATAGAGAGAGAGCGAGAGAGAGAAGAGGAGATCTGGATGACGGCCAGATGGGTGAAGCAGGCAAGACCTGTAATCGTAATGCGAAGTAATGAAGTACGTAAGAGATGAATGTCGTTTGTCAAAATATTTTGTTTCTAATTAGATCGTTACCTGTCGTGCGATCTGGAAGTGATAGTGTTGTCGTTTAATCACAGTCGCGTGCGAAAATGTGTGTGTTACATAATTTGTCCCTAGTCATCGTCATGTGTGTATGTCAAGCGAACAAAAATAGTAAGTGTGTCGCTGTTAAGGACCGCTATAAATTTCAAAATGATTTCAACACTCCTCCAGAACTCAATCATACAAATAGGAACTGAAAAAAGAATTAGATATAAACTTTACTAGTCAGGTCTAGCTTGTGGAAATAGATAAATAAATAACCAAATTCGCCATTATACTCACAGCTGACGTTTATATTTTCATTTCGAAAATTCTCCATTGATGCTCGCTACAACTGAAAAAAATACTCATAAACATGATTCCAATCTCTCAATACCAGACCAAGAACCCTTATATATCTTTGACCAATATTGCTTGTTGGATATTTTAGAACAGGAGACTTTATCCTTCTCGTCAGCCTATTTATTCTAGTTTTAAACCGGTCTTGTAATTATAAATTTTGAACGAATATTTATTCTTTATCTAATTCTATATAATTGTTTCATAAAGAGTCAGACAAATCATATACCCTTGCACAGATACCCATTAACACAATCGGAACCATAGAAGAAGAGATTGTGTCTTTGTTCCTTTTTTAAATACACGTTTTCTGTATATGGGTGAGTTTTTACTTTGCTTAGGTAATTCTGAAGATTTTTTTTTTCTTCACATTTATCTAACACTTTACGAGTAGCTAAACCAATCCTCTTTTGATAGTTTCGTTAAATTACTAGGCTATCCTGAGTATGGTCAATAGCACTTAAAAACAAGAAAATAAATCTTTCCTAACCCAACCCTTAAGGACTAATCAGAGCTAGAGTCGAATTCCGTAGTTGATTTCTAGCCACCAGTAGAAATATTGCTATGCGAAGTGCTAACACGCGAAATATTTAAGTACTCTTTTCATTAAAAATCAACATTAAGAAACTCTCGTCGTAGTTAAAGAATTTAAATGTGTAGATTCATTTAGCCGTATTCTTTCTAATAATGGTATGCGAATGCTAACAATTAGCGTTGAAATGATATCACAACTGCCCATACACAAATTAACTTGTACCATCCACTTTCATCTACATTATGATACCATAATTAATGAATTATTCATTTTACTCAATAATTAATTTTGTAGGTTGTAAAAGAATTTGAAGTATAGATTTTTCTCTGCAATCTTAAAGGTTAAGTTCATCTTTTAAATACATATATATTATACAGAGCATACACCCATTTTGAAGCTTTCGTATTATATATGCTATTTAAACCGAAATACTGGGTTATGGACCATAATCGTTGTTAATCTTCCAGTGTATAACTCTGGATTCATATCAAAATTGAAGTCTCCATGAGGCTTATCAGCATATCTCTAATTATCAGAACTCCATGCTTTAATTAGGAAAGGGTTACAATTTTTGGTGATGAAGTTTAAAAATTAATGATATTTTTAATTGATATTATTTATTATTGATGTTATTGCTATTTTAGAAATTAAAGGAGTGAAATCTAACATGATTGTACGAAATAAACTGTAATTAAAATGGGTTCATTAGATTAGCAAATGAATTTTATATTTGCTATCGCTAAGCCGATATACTTTTGGATACGATTCCCTTTTGACACATTGAAGTAGTAGTGAATACTAAATCCCCAACAAACCTTACAATATAAGCCTACTTATCGCCATAATGGACCCCGCTGATTCTCACGGATGATAGCTCTCTTTTTTTTATAATCTGGATCCTACTACTTAAATATTTGTTTTTTTCTGAGTCCACACCACCAGTGAACCATGGCTTGAACCTGGTAACCTGCATAGGTTTTAAAATTAATAGCAGTTAGCCTAGAGAGGTACCTAAGACTAGTAGTGTTTTCTTATAAAAATGATTAAAATTCAAAAAAATTTCTATCCAAATTTGGAATTATAAGCATATTTAACTTTCAAAGCTACTATCCAATCGAAACTTCTCTTGTTAGGGAATGTATATTAAGCACTCAATGTTACTTTTTCAATAGTAGTATCCTAGTTCTAGACGTTGCCCTCTTTCCAATGATTTAAGATTGTTTGGAGAAATTCAAATATTTAATGTAGCCAAGACGTTAGGCCTTGTCAATCCCAAATTTTATGTCCTGGGATAGATTAAGCTGTTGAGAATAAACAGATATACTAACTCACAGGCCAATTATTTTTTATTGGACCTGTTACAGTGAGAGTCATGATAAATACTGTACTAAAACTATAAACATATAATTTATGAAAATGTTATAAACAAATTATTTGATGAGTTTTTTATAAATTGATGTAGCTATATTGTACTTTTATTTTCAATTAAAATAGTCAAAAAAACGCTATGAAAATGATAAAATCAATTCATAACGGCCGACTTTATATCTTCACTGATTGGGCTGAAGACTACGCATCTCGTCCATCTATTAATTAGATTTTTTCTCTTTGTCACTCCCCCTCAACCAAAAAACGAATTTTTTCTTGTGTTGCGTCAATGATATATTATTGACCTTTGCAACGGATTCTAATTAGCGTCTTATGACGTAGTGTACCTTATAATAAGTTTTTATTATACAAAATAAAAACATTACATATTATGATCTGCGATGAGGAGACTCCTTCCCTATTCCTAACTTAATTGATACTTTGTTTAGTTTACAAGGTAAAACCTAACCATTAAAAACCTAAGGTAATTTATTTTACCTCATATGCCTAATGCCTGCCTCTACAGAGTAGCGCATTATTTTTCATAGAGGATAAATACTCATCCGCAATAGAGACTTAAAAAAATAAGTACTAATGAGATAGACAGAAAGAAAAATTATATAAATTGGGTTCTTTAAAGTAACAGAAAAAAAAGTTTACACGCCTCTCACAAGTTTGGACAATTTAATCCATCATAGGTGTTTTTCTCTTATAAAAAAAATAAACTTTAATTGTGGCTCCTTGAGATTCCGGCTTTATGCTAGGACATGCGAGTCTATAAGTTCAGGTTACAGTTAAATATATGTTAAATACCGGATAGTGTACTTAACAACAACATGTGCGATAACCTGAACAATACTTCAGATTCAGTTGTGGACCTAAGAAAACGGTTACCCTAGGCTGAAGCCTTCATCAAACCTGGAAGCTGGAATATGAGGCTAAGGTTACTGGCCTTTAGTGTTATAGCAATGCCATCATGGGATCCATTCCAGGTTATGGTCTGCTGTTCTCCGTAGGCCAGGAAACCTGCTTACTGTTTAGATTCATGGTTCATGAAGATTAGATATGTGTTTATATTGTTAAAATAAGTGAGATCACTTACTGTGAGTAATAAAGCCTGCTACTTTTACACAAATACTCATTATCCTAGTATGTAACAAAGTTCCTGCATGGAACTTTATGTGGCCATAGGATTCGGGTCATGGAATTTATGCGGAAATTATCATATGAAGGCCCACTTCCAGTTTTTTAATATATATAGGAAAAAACTAAAATTCTCAATATAACTTCACTCAGGGTGAGAGATAAGCATATTTTAACTTAGGCCCCAATTTCTATATTCGCTTCAAATTCGACATGAGCTGGGATATGAAACCCCTGAAGATTAATATTTTTTTTACTTCTTATCATGTAGGGTTTTCATATTTAAGTCAGTGTAACTTATCTTTTAAAGAACTTCGGTTTATATTCCTTCACTATTAGCATGAGACTGACACTTGTTCAAGTAAACTAGAATTTCACATATACATATGATGAGCTGGATATAAATCATATATATATATATTTTATTATACTAAGAAGAATACTATTAGCCAATCACTAGTATATTCCTATAATATAGCTAAATTTTTATGAGTATTATATGTAACTGATTAAAATACTACTTATCAATAGTTAAAATCCCCATGGGTAATCATTGATCAATAATAGCTCAAAACATTGGCTTATAATAATAAATACTAATAAGATCTTCCTATACTTTCCCCTCCTACTTATTATCGGATACTCCCGTGAATCAATCCTCCGTGAATGACTATCAATAATGAATATATCTCAATTATTATCTATATATATACATTATGATGCTATCTGAGTATTGTAGGGCTAGTATAGTATATTAGCTTATATATATTAATATATTATATATCATAATAAGTCAATAATATAAAACCATCTTAGCCTTATAGGTTCTAAGCTTTATATGGTCATCATGGTGAGGAATCCATACTAAAGAGTAAGGATCGGTCTACCTGTACATATTGACGAGGCCTACCATTGAATAAGTAGGTCCTTTACTTATAGGCCCCCCCTACTCAGATGTTTATGATAAAGATTTGTGCTCTATAGTATACACAGACTTTACTTTTCAATAATAATTTGGAGAACTAAACAAAACTAATCACTGAACCTGACTGAGTAGAGGTCCAATAACTGAAAGTCAGCCTACTAACCTTATGGATCATCAATGCTGTAGTCCTACCGAACCTAAACGCGACGTGATATCGTGGATATCTCGCTCTGATGGCAAATATCAGGCCTAATTCAAGCACTGACGCCTATGCCAGAGATATAACGGTCCTCTATGTATAAATATTGACGCCTAATCTAAGATTAGTTTTCCTTATAGGGTAATTATTCTATATAAAATGAGTATAGGTCATAAATCTTATATTACTACACCTAATAAATAATATTAACCCTTCTTATACCTGCAATAATATAGGCTATCATACTTATGTATATAATATAATAATTTATCAAATTCGAAATTAGATCCAGTAAATCAATTTGATAGAGTGAGGATAAATTTAAATATATATTATCTCTTATGATATATATATCGAAAACTAACTCAGTTCACTAAGATAGTATATATGTTTCAGTCTCTTGCTAATGTATTGTAGATTAACATTAGGTCGTCCAAGCAATCAATACTTTCAAGGGATATTTTTCGACCTAACATATTTCTGACAAATTTATTACTTATAATATATGGTAGTATACATACCTATAACTCTTATTGTTCCTAAAACACAACCTTTAAGAAGTCATTTACATAAATCAGTACTCACAAAAAAGAAGATGTTTCAATAGAAATTATCAAAAAAAAAATACTCAAAAGAAAACTTCGAATGATTGTCAATGGTGAATCGGAAGAGAATAAATCGATATCTCATATAATTCCAGATGCTTTTTCTCCTATGACAAAAATTTCGCACTAATGTATATGGGTATCATTACTTACAAAATTTTTGCATGGAAACCATCTATTTTTTTTAATTATTATTTCTAAACAAATACTGCTATATAAATCAGCGACTACATCATAATGATGACAGTCCAGATCTTAAGAAAAGAAGTTAAGACTTACACCTCAGAGTATATGCTCTTATACCATTTTTTCTAAAATTATAAAGTAGTTTTATAAGTTTTTAATTGCAGTATTTACGTAGGCGTATCTTCTTAAACAGAATTAATTACAAAATATTATTTTAACTATACTTCAAGATGTTAAGTGAAAATATTTTGGTAGACTATATTTCAAAATGTTGAAAGTTCTCTTTTAGCCTCTTGGAAAACATTAACCTGATACTTTGACAACGTGATTTATTATTATTTGTCTAATATGTTTGATTGCCTATTTAACAGATTTATATTTGATTGCAAATTTTTATACACTGATCAGGGGTAAAATATTGTGTCGATTAAATCTATTGTAAGAACAAGAACATAAGGAAATAGAAACTGTTAGAAACCACTTGGACTTGAGTCAACGATATGTGTTCCCAGTCCATAACATAAATGAGTAACAGTCGCCCTTTTGACTATTTCGATATTAGATATCCGTAGAATATTTTGTGTTAGAATGAACAATCATCACAAATTCAAACTTTCCTCATGCAAACAACCTACTAGTGAAGTATTGAGTCCAGGACTTTTGACTTAGGAGCTTGGCTAGTGGTGGTGGACTCAGACTCTGCAAAGCTTTTTGTAAAAAAATATTTTTTTTCTTCTAGGTGGTGGTTTTATGTCTCAATTATGTAGATACCAATCGACAATTACTTGTAAATTAATAATTAATGCACATGGGACTGAATATGCACTGGCATGTTTACCTACCATAACTTGACTGGTGTAATCTTATTCTATTAGGATTAGTCAAAAATTAATGCTTGACCTTTCATTCAGAAAACAAAGTCAAAAATGTGATATAGATTTCTATATAGACGATATTATCATCCTTAGTAAAAATTAAAAGATAGCTAATACATTAATAAGTAATAGTTGATTTCCTGTCAACCAGTCTATACATTGATAAGATTATAAAATTTATTTTTTATAATTAATTTTTTTTAAATATGTTATGTTTTGTGTATACTTAATTTGTATTATGAATGTAATATTGACATATTTTTGCCAGAATAGACCTGTCTCCATCATATTGTAAATATTACTAAAAATAACTACTCACTTAAATAAATAAATCTACTAGGTAATATAGGTGTATACTATATAGTATAGTATAGTATAGTATAATGAGAAAGTTTATAGGCTCTCTAAATTTGATACATACATCATGAATATCTTTATCATATAAATTTCTTCACTCCTTTTAATTTGAAATCCAAGAAGTATACTCATGTTTTGAAGTTTACGTATTATGTGAGACACCAACTTATCCACTCATGTATTTCTTAATTATATTCAATGATATATTTAAATTTTTACATTACTCACCCTCCCTGACCGACTTGCCTGAATGCAAGACGTGGCCTCAACAAGCCTTGCTAAAGTTACCCCAGCTTGCTGTCTCTTTCGCGAACACTTTTCCTCTACCACAGATTAACCATAGTCGCAATGTTGACACTTTCCCATATTTGTCTCTGGGTAAGTAGAGGGACGACCTATGGTTGAAAGTTAGTTTACTATCAGTATATTCCCGTGACCTGAGATATAGCATATTATTAGTCGTGTTCAGAGTCCATTCTTTTGAGAAATTGGGCTCTACTCGTGTTTTCGTTAATCTCTAATGTTGAATCTTTTTTGTGTAGTATTGTAAGTGGTTGTTGGTGTACTCTTCTTAAGTTATGCTAATACAATGACGGTGTTTGGCTTCATACTAAGCTAAGTGGATATTAAGATTCTTGGTGACTAATTTTCTGATTGGCCGTTGGATCGATAGTATAGGTGAGTGTTGGTGCGTGGTTCTTCAGGATTCTCTTTTAGAGATAATATGTTCGTTAGGTTCTCGAGAATGTAGTTGGATTTGTTTTGGTGTACGATCTTTATTCTGTTTTAATGAGTGATGGATAGTTACTATAGACATTTGTTTGCTCTAATAGAAGTTGTTCTAGTTTCTCTTTAGCTGGTGGAAAAAAAGATTGGGGGGGGGGGTAGCGGGCGAGGACGGTCGTTGGTCTTTCTATTAGGCTTATCCTCTAAGTTCGTGGTGGTGGGGTGGCGGGCACCCCTCTTTTAACGCGTGTGTTGTGCTCCTTTTGTTGTAGTCATAATAAATTGGCTGCGCTGTATCATTTCTAGGTGTTTGTCTTAACTTGGGTAATTCTTTATTTCGTCAGATTAAGGTGCTGTTGTTAGGTGTTGTAATGTGTCACATCCTGCGTTTAAGTTGATGTGCCTTTGATATTTATGTGTCTTTGAGAGTTTTCTCAGTTTCTCTTGGTTAAATTAGACAGGAATGCTCCAATATTTTGAATCATAACTTTAGCTGAATGAGCTGAAGAATTGTTTATAATATCGGTGATGTGATGTGTGGACTTTTTATAGTCGAGATAGCCCTCTGCCTAGGGATCTTCAGATTATGTTCTCAGTTTCCATGTTCTCGCATTGTATGGTGTTGTATAACTGTGTAGGTGGGTCAAAGAGTTACATCGAAAAAATGTGCGTTGTCGCTATGTGTTACATACTAATTACTTTGTTGTGGTGTTTTATGTTATACTGTGGATTGCGATGTGATATCTTATGAATGATTTCTGGGCCTGCTATCTCAGGTAGCGTTCTAGATGTTATACCGCAGCTCTGAGCTATGATGTGCATTCAGCTGCTGAAGATTTACTTTTCAGTCGGACAGTTAGAGATACATCGGTTATGTGTACTGTCAACTAAAGTTGGTTATATGGTGATCTTACATTGTTGGCATTTAGGAGAGGTTGCTGTTGTTTGTTGATGGGTCTGGGAGTGTTCTGTGCTCATATCGGTGTGATGGATTGTATGTTAACCAGAGAGAGGATTTAAAACTTCTACGCCCTCCCCCAGATACCCTCTGGACATGTTCTAGAGATACATCATTTTGTACCAAAAGATTTTGAGAACGTTATGCTATCCAATTTACGGCTGTTCTACTCTTATATAATGGATAACAAATATAATAAGGTCGGCATATGGACACTTGTTAATACTGTAGTATCTCATTACATAATTACTTTATTTCTAGACCGCGGGTATATAATCTCTAATAAACTAAATAATTCCATTTCATTTTCAGTTTTAAATTTTACTAAATAAATTTTAGTCATAAAACCGCTATGAGCACAAGCAAGGTGTTGCTAATTTTAAAAAAAAAATGCATTTTGCAAAACTAGTGACAGTACAGTTAAGCATTTATAACCTACAATGTAGTCCTTATGATTTCCACTACAGACCTCAAATCCCTTTTCTCACAACATTACATTATTAATATCATTTGGAAGTATTAATAGTAGAAGCAGACGCCATCGTATAACCACATTAGGATAGTGTCAGTAGATAGAAAGCGATGCCGACTTCAGTCAGATATTAGGGTTTGAAATATTTTGAAATGGTTTTGCCACAGAGGAAGGTTGTTTGACGTGTGCTCGAAGATGGCAAGATTCCATTGTACAGAAATGGGTTGATAGGGTATATGATGTTGGGTATCATATAATGATAGTTTAGTACTGAAGCCCAAGATTGGCCCTGGTTTTTTAGTTACAGTAGTTATTAATGTTTTACTGCATGTGTGACCAAAACTTAGTTATTAAGGCATGTGGAATGGTTTTGGGTATCATATATCATTTTTTTGACTAACCCAAATTGGTGGATTTTAGTTACATGAATTTTGACAAGCCCTAAGGTGCTTTGTGATAGTGCCTATCATGACCGAATGCTATGTGTTTCGTGATGTGGGTTGGTTGGGACAGTCTCGATAGGCCATGTGGCTTCTAACTGATTCATTTATAGTCTTATGTTTCTTGCCTCCCATTCAATAACATATATACCTATACTAATTATACTGGATTTCCTGCTGAATTTATATAATATAAATCTTACTACCTCACTCATACGTTTAAATACGCCATACTTATATAGTACGTTTTATATATATCAGATAGATACTACATATATCTGAGCGTAAATTATAGTAAATTAGTTGGATGATAAACTTTTACGATAGGTGGCTGATACTAAACACCTCACTCCGTTATGATATAAGTAGCTTTATTGCACCTGTAGAGTTCTTGCTTGTCAAAAACTGTATTATATCTAAAAATAAATTAATATATTATAATATTTATAATTTTTGTAATAATAATATTATATATAATATACGTTAATATATATTAAATATATATATATATATTATATTATATATTAGATGTAATTATAGCGTGGATTGCAACAACCCAGATCCATACAGGATCCACCGAGTAGTAAAACTCATTACTAGTATCTTTCTGTGTCTCTCTCAGGTAAACCCTTTGAAAGAATAAAAATGTGAAAAGAACAGAGTACTATGATTCTCGCTTTTGATACTGATGCAAACAACTTAATTAATTTCTATAATCACAATATATATAAAATAATATATACGTTTATAATAGAAGATACACTAGAGAATACTTTTAATATGACGCACTAATCTGTCAGACGAGCAAAACGTAAAAGTAAATATATGTAAGATATATACAATAAAAATTAGATCTTCTAGATATTATGTGTACATAGCATATATATATATATATATTACAAGATTGTCACCGACCCAGAAACTCAACGGGCAAAGCCCTATTCAAAGGAGGGAAGTATAGTAAGAGAGTATGTTACGACCGATCGAGATAGTGAGTATCAGCCGAACTAATCTAAATTACGCAGATGAGCACAAACGCAGGCGTTAAAGTGAGGGAGATTAAATTCAGCAGGAAATACAGAGGATGGAAGAGAATTCCACAGAACAGAGGTGGCAGGAAAGAAGGAAGCACCCCAGCGAACTAGCTTGGAAGTTACTAATATCAACACAAAACTCATGCGCCCCTCATACAGCACCCTTTGTGTTACGAGGGCGTCATAAAGGTGGTGGTACACGAGTGATAAGCTCCCTCGCGCACCTGCTGCTGCGGTACTTATAGAAAAGAGATAAAGCACCAACATCGCGCAGCAAAGATAGAGGGTCAAGTGAAGTGGAAAGTATAGAACAGTTTATAAGCCTTTTGGCCTTTGACTCGACTCTATCCAGAGCTCCCCAGATATGAGAGCAGTACTCCATACAATGGTGGATGAGGCCGTTGTATAACTGAAGTAACTGAGAAGAGGAGAAAGTCTCACAGTCTAAACAGAACTAACAGCTTTTTTGAGACTGCCCTAGCAACCATTGTGATGTGAGGTTTCCAAGATATTTGTTTATGTTAATATTGTTAACAGGAGAAACGAGAGAATCGTCGAAAGAGGTAGGAAAGTTAGAAGGTGCCTTAGAGAGGGAGATTTGTAGAAGTTGGGTTTTTAAAGAATTGAATTTCACAAGGTTGAGACGACCCCACCCGGAAATTCTATCCAGATCAGTGAGAATGGAATCAAAAAGATTAAGAAGAGAGGCAATTCTAGATGGACAAAGAATTTTTCTTATATCGAAACAACTTCAAGGGACCTCGTAATGGCTGATTTTGAAGCAAGGATCCCTTTAGCCGCCTCAGCACAGGGTCATTCTGTTGACATTCAGTGATGTGTGTCATAACGACTTCAACAGAGTCTTCTGGATCAATAAGGAGTGAGAAATTATGAAAAGAAATCATGTTGACAATTGGAGCCACTTCTCTCACCTCCCCACCGGATTTTATTAGGGGTTTTGATTCAATAGAGACAGGTCCTGGAGGACTCTCTGGATCATTATCTACCACTAGGAAATAAAGATCAATTGGAGCTGGGGAAGTTTGAGCCAAACCTATTAGAACTGTAGTAGCAGATTCTGGCATTTTGTTTTTCGTTGGTATTAGTATGTTGTAGTGGATACCACCTAAGCAAAACAAACAGCACACTTCCTCATATCCAGGATCCCCAAAATGTAAGGGATGATCACTACCAAAATATACTAGGACTCTAAGATGATGTAAGTTAGTGAATGCCTGTATGCTATGTGTGAAAGGTAGTTGTCCTGCATATTTAGTAAGTTGTAATTGTTTCAGGGTGTGTGCTGCCTCTCTACCAGTTGGTAAATTATACTTGTCTCTATTATCTATTAGTTCCGTCACCACTTCTGTGCGTAGTGATAAATGGGAATCGAAGTTTCCATAAAGGAAATGGGAAAAGCATTGGAATAAGGAATCTCCCCCACCTGGAGTTTTTATTTCTATGAAACCCTTTGGGATTTCATTTAGGTTGTTGACAATGGTATGGTCTATTGTTATTTCATAGGGTGTCCTGGAAAGTATGTCTGCGACTATGTTATCCTTGCCAGGTACATATTGTAACTGGTAGTCGATATCGTTTATTTCCTCCAATGTTCTGGCTATTCGTTGATTTACTAGAGGCATGTTTTGCAGGTATAGAAGGGGTTTATGGTCAGTAAAGATGACCACCTTGATCCCGTAAAGGAATGGTTTCAGGGACCGTGCCGCCCAGCGAATGGGAGCGACCTCTCGTTCGGTGGTACTATATCCTCGTTGAGCCTTAGAGAAGATCATAGAGATATAGGCTATAGGTTTTTCGAATTCATTTCGAATTTGACTTAGATAAGCACCTGCCCCAATACCAGAAGCATCAGTGTATAGAAATAATGGATTGGCATTTGGAGATCGGTCGGGATAAGATAATAATGGAGGTGAAGTAAGGAGATCTTTTAGTTTATCAAAAGCCTGTTGGCATTGATCAGTCCAGGGGATTTTCTTGGAAGTAGTTTTTAACAAGTCAAACAGAAGCTTAGCTATTTTGGAACAGTGTGGAATGTGTCTTCTGTAAAAATTTACCAGCCCCATGAATTGTCTGACTTGACGGACTGATTTAGGAACAGGGAAATCTTTGACCCCCTCTAAGTTCTTTTCAAGGGGTTTCATACCCTCATGTGAGATGACGTGCCCTAGAAAATTTACTTCCCGGTGTAATAAATTAGTTTTAGAGGGTTTTAATTTAAAACCATACAATTGGAAAGCTGCCAGGACTTTTTCTAGGATAGATAAGTGCTTTTCAAAGGTGTCACTTATTTTTAAGACATCATCTAGATAAACCATGACATCTTGGCACGGAATATGACACAAGGCCAGTCTCATTGCTCTTTGAAAGGTAGCTGGACCGTTCTTTACACTGAATGGCATTCAGACGAATTCCCAGTGTGCTAAAGGAGTGAAAAATGCTGTCTTTTCGATACTATCCTCTTCCATTTCAATTTGGTAGTAACCTTTGATAAGGTCGATGGCAGAGAAATAGTTTTTGCCTTGTAAACTAAACAAAGTATCAATTAAGTTAGGAATAGGGAAGGAGTCTCCTCTTGTCACTTCGTTTAGTTTACGATAATCTACGCAAAGACGCATTGTTCCGTCAGGTTTACGGACGGGCACAACTGGGGCTGAATATGGAGAGTGGGATCGGCGTATGATCCCATCAGCTTCAAGTTGCTGGCAGACCTCTTCAACTTCATAGAGGATGGGACCTTGAAGACGTCTGACTGGAACACAAACTGGTTCATCTACAAGGAGTTCGATGGAATGCTTGAGTATGCTGGTGCATCCGACATCAGTATCCCCCAAACTCAGAGCTGTTGGGGTACTTCAGTAAGAGTTGTAGAAGTTGTTCTTTCTGTTGACAAGGACAAAATCAGTCTAAGTTGTCCAGATCTCTACGAACGCATTCTCGTATGAGAATCCGGGTCCAATTTGGCATAAGTAGTTGAGGTTGTTGCGCGTCAGTTAACTTTACATTAAATGAGGAAGTTGGAAAGTGGAATAATGGAATTTTTTAGGGTGAGTAAAGAAACCGTACCGGTAGGATATCCGCGGTTAATTTTGTGGTCGTATTAGAGATATTGTAAGCATGGAGTTGAATTATAGAATCAGAAGTAATAGGAGATTACAGAATGGTCCATAATGAATCGGTTATTGTTCTTGGGGAAGTAAATAAGCAGGTGGAATCCAATCCAAGTATTGAATAATCATAATGGATAGGAATGATGGTACAAGTATTTGGAGGGAGTGTGATATCATTAGCTAATGTAGCAAGACCATCTTTCTCTATTACTGTTCTCATATCTTTGGCGATGATGGTGATGGTATTTTCGTGGCGAATCACTAGTTCCTTAGAAGCTAAGTTGGGTAGGAGGTTTTCTTGTTTAAGGAGATCATATCCAATAATTACATCATATGTGGTGACTTGTTCATTAACAACTATGAAAGGGATTGGTTGATTAGTGTAAGTGTTAGATAAGTGGAGCTTCAGAATTACTGCACCCACATTAAGAAAAGTTGTTTTTTCCAATTCTTCTATTCGGTGAATGGGTACTGTGCAAGGGATTATTTGGTGGGATCTAATAGAGATATGTTTTTAAGTAGTGATAAGGGCTGACGGAAAGCTCCTGTTCAAAACTGCAGTAAAAGGGATGTGTTGATGGGAATGATGTATGAGTATGCCAGCAATAGATGTATCTTCTGGTGGTGTCTGGAGAGTGTGAACTTGAATTATGGGTCCTTCAGGAATTACATTTATTGGAATTAGTGATGGGACAATTATGAAATTTTGCCGATGATGATTAGAGCAAATTTTTCCGATGAATGAGGAACGATTAATTGAAAAAAAATTTTTAAAAATTCTGCTGCTTCCTCTGCTAATGTGATAGCTCTCTCGTACAATCTCTCTTCTCTGCTCTCTCTCTCTTCTCTCTCTCTCTCTCTTCTGCTCTCTTCTCGTCTCGTCTCTCTCTCGTCCTCTCTCTCTCCCGGTCTCTCTTTCTCTCTCTCTCTCGACTCTCTCCTCTGTTCTCTCTCTCCTCTTCTCTCGTCTGGTCCTTCTGTATTCTCTCATCTCCATCTCTTGCTCTCTCTGCTCTTCTCTCTCTCCTCTCTCTTTCTCTCTGCTCTCTCTCTCTCTCTCTCGCTCTCTCTCGTCAAAGAAGTTACAACAATTCCCGTCATCTCTCGCTCTCCGTCTCCCATGCGCTCTCTCTCTCTCCGTTCCTAACCAAAAACTGCTGTCTTCTCACCGCCTCTTCTCCTCTCCCTCCCTCCTCTCCTCTCTCTCTTCTCTCTCCCCTTCCTCCCCGTCTCTCTCCTCCTCGTCCTTCGTTCCTTCCCTCCTCTCTCTCTCCCTGTCTTCTTCCTCTCCTCTCCCTCCTCTGCTCTCCCCTCCCCTCTCGTCCTTCCCTCTCCTCTCCGTCTTCCTCTGTCTCTCCTCGTCACTCCTCTCGCCTCTCTCTCTCTCTCTCGTCCCTCTCTCTCTCTTCTCATCCTCTTTGTGCACTCTCTCCCTACTCTACTCTCTCTCTTCTCTCCTTCTCTCGTCTCTCTCTCTTCTTTCTCTCTCTTCTCTCCTCTCTCCTGCTCTCTCTCGTCTCTTTTTAACAGTATCATACGTTTGGCACTGTCTATAGAATGCGTTTCGTGTAATGCTCTCTCTCCCTCCCTTTCCCTGGCTCTCTCGTCTCCCTCTCTCCTCCTCGCTTCTGCTCTCTCTCTCCTCCGCCCTCGCTCTCCCTCCCCTCTCTCCCCTCTTCTCTGCTCTCCTCTCTCACCTTGTCGCTCGTCGTCCCTCGTCTCTCCCCTCTCCCTCCTCTCTCTTCTTCCCTCTCTCTTCCTCCCTCTTCTCCTCCTCTCTCTCGTATCTCTCGCTCCGTCTTTCCTCTTCTCTTCTCCTCTCTCTCTCGCTGCTCTCTCTCTCTCTCGCTCCTCCTCTCTCCCCTCTCCCCTCCTTCTCTCTTCTCTCGTCTCTCTCGTCTCTCCTCTGCTCTCTCTCCTCTCTCTCTCCTCTCTCTCTTTTTCTTCTCTCCTCCTCTCTCTTCCTCCTCTCTCTTTCGCTCTCTCTCTTCTCTCGTCTCCCCTTTTTGCTTCTCGCGCTCTCTCTCTCTTCTCTGTCTCTCTCTCTCTCTCTCACGTTCCTCCTGCTCTGCTCTCCTCCTCTCGTCTCCCCTTGCTTCTCCCGCTCTCCTCCTCCTCGCTTCTCCTCTTCCTCCTCGTCTCCTCTCTCGCTCTCTCCTCCTCTTCTCTCTCTCTCTCTCTCTCTCTCGTCCTCTTCTGCTCTCTTCAAACATAGGGTCTCTCGTTCTCTCTCTTCTCTTCGTTCTTCTATCCCAAGTTTTTTCCTCTATGCTCGTCTCGATCTCTCTCTCTCTTCTCTCGTCTCCCCTCCCCTCCCTCTTCTCTCTCCTCTCTCTCGTCCTCTCTCGTCTCTCATCTCTCTTCTCTCTCTCTCGTCTCTGCATCCTCTCCTCTCTCTCTCGGTCAGGTCTCTCAGTCATCGTCTCTCTCTTCTCTCTCTCTCTTCATCTCTTCTTCTATCTTCTCTCTCTCTTCTCTGCTCTCTCTCTTCTCTTCTCTCTTTCTTCGTCTCTTTCCTTCTCTCTCTCTCCTCTCTTCTGTTCTATCTTTCTCTCTCTATATATATGATATGATTTAGTAATAAATATTACAATATATATATGATATAGTATATATATAGTTATATTAATATATAGTAGTATAGAGGGAGAGGAGAGTATGTAATATAAAAGATAGAAATGGTGAAA
>JABUQX010049539.1:35000-46061 GCA_015478945.1 Trachelipus rathkii | reverse complement strand
TTCCAGTAATATATATATATATACTGCCCTTATATATATATAACTGTAACTGCTATATATATATATATATAGCATATAATATATATGCTATATATATATATATATATATATATAATGATACTTTATATTCCTAAATGGAAATTTATTTAGAATACCTATATAAGAAATACGTAGGAAAATGATAAAAAAAATAGGAAAAAAAATATTGACAAGTTAAAAATGCCAAAAGTACTTGCAAGTACATTACAAATTTTCAAGCACAAAAGGTGCAAGTACAAGTACAAGTACAATAATAATAATAATAATAATAATAATAATAATAATAATAATAATAATAATAATAATAATAATAATAATAATAATAATAATAATAATAATAATAATAACAACTGTGAACTAAAGAATTGATATTTGTTATTCCTTCATCTTGCAAAGAACATTATTTTAAGTCACTTTAGTATTTCGAGCGCAAAATTTTTCCATTTTTCAGAAATAATAAAAAAAATGGTGTAAAGCGTCAACTTAATACGAATATTATGAAGACTCATTTGTTTATTAAATTTTGAACTCATAAAATCGTCTTTTTTCATTCTCTCTCTCTCTCTCTCTCTCTCTCTCTCTCTCTCTCTCTCTCTCTCTCTCTCTCTCTCTCTCTCTCTCTCTCTCTCTCTCTCTCTCTCTCTCTCTGAATGTGATGAATATGTTTAGTTCAACAAAAGAGTTATGAAAAAGTTATAAATGAAATGAGATATGAAGGGTCGGGGGAAATTTAATGGAGCACGATATTTTGTGATATATATTGTTTTTTGTTTTTGTTTTTCTCCTTTTTTGTGGGGAAATGAATAAACTGTGATCTTTCTAAATTTGGCCAATAAATAGTTTCAGACCACGAGACACCTTACGGCTATATTTCGTTTACATGGCTTAAATTAGCTAATTCCTTTATATATATATATATATATATATATATATATATCCTGTATATGTATGTATATAGTGGCCAGCAGCAGCCAGCCATGTATGCTTATGCACAGCTAATTCGTATCTCATTATAAGGGATAATACGATACAGGTACTAAGCGAACCAACCATAATAACTACTACCACTAGCATCCTAGCACCATCTCACTCAGTTAATCCTAATAATATAATATAACATAATATATAATAATAATAATATATATATGTAATATATATATATATAATAATAATAATAATATGTAATAATATATATATGTAACAATAATATAATAATAATAACATAATATATATATAATATGCTATATATATTAATAGCTATATATGCTCTTATCATAATATGTATATGATATATATATGACATTCGGTAGGATCTTTTTCCTGTAAATTGTTTGTGGGAAAAATTCACGGAAGATCACCAAATGTCATATAAATAATGTATATATATATATTTATATATATATATATAACTTAATATATATATATATATAATAATATATATATATATATATATATATATATATATATATATATATATATATATATATATATATATATATATATATATATGACATTCGGTACAACCTTTCTCCTGTAAATTGTTTTTGGGAAAAAGAGATAAAGGGTAGTTTATTTTGTTTTTCCATGTAATACATTATCAAACAAAATATACAATCTCTCATGGTGTTCCCAATGCGTGTTTTTCTTTTTCTTAAACAATGCAAAGTGAAATAAATTATAAATATAAAACCAAATTACATTAGTAAGGTTATATTACGTTAAGTAAGGTTATGTTGAGTTACGTTAGCATAGATTTAAGCTTTAATATTTCTTTAATTAGCTTTTTCGTATTACATGACTGGCAGCTTTATCTTTATGCTTATTGGTTAAAAAAAAAATACCTTCTAAAGTGGGGAAAAATACAAAACTTTATTAAATATACCTTTTCGAGTGAAAGATCTACTGAATAGCTTATATATATATATATATATATATATATATAATAACTTATAATACAACCTTATGTAATAATAATATACAATATGTATGTATACATGCTTAGCCTTATATATGTAATATACTAATATTATATATATATGTAATAACAACACCAATAATATATATATAGAACTAGATTATCATAATTACGTTATATGTTATGTATATATATATCTAACTAACTATATATATATATAACCATAGTAATAATATATATATTCAACCAACCTTATTAATAATTTATACATATATATATTAAAAAAAAATATTTTTATATACTTTAGAGGTGTGCCAGAATTTTACATTTAATTTCGGTTCTGTGCGATCGAAATTTTGTAAAATTCCGCTCGAAATCAGAATTTCTTACCTTTCTGGTAAATTCCTCTCAAAATGTAAATATATTTTCTAACTTTTTTGTGAAGATGTTAATTATTTTTTAATATTTTTTTTATAACCACTATTGCAGTACATCGTACATCCAATTTATGTTAAAAAGAGGATAGTACACAAATAATGTATATAACCACAAAACTACAGTTGTCAACTCCCAATGTGGATTTTTTTTAATTATTTTTAGTTTATTAAATAAAAATAATTAAATACAAAGTCCCATTGAAACATTAAAGTACATTGATTCAAATGATCTTTAGTTAATAATAATCAAATCATTTATACCTCCTATCTACCTAATATATTTTTAAAAGGGTGCAAATAAACTATACTAGAAAGCACATACTGAGGTAAACCGTCCCAAACATTAATTTTTATTTTTTTATTTTTCATTTTTTAACCTCTAATTCTTATCACGTTCTTGTCTTGCAATGAAAGCTTAATCTTCACAATAGATTTGAAAGGCGGGGAAAATTTCATAAAGCTAAATCATAATCTCTTCGAAGAAATCTCTCTTTCATAGAAAGAATACCTACTTACCTCAAACTAATCTCATAATCATTATTTTCAAAATCATAAGTAATCTTGTTTCTTTTCGTTGCACTCTCTCAAGCATAGCAAACTTAGGCCTGTGTTCAGTTAACAATCTATCATAAATATTATATTATAGTGATTGATCATTATTAGCTTCTTACTCATATAAAAATATTAAAGTTTATAATTATTGACATTTTGTTACGTCTATTTTAAGATTCCAAATATTGTTCTGACATTTTCAAACTGTTATTATTAATCACATAGTAGTACTTTTCTTTGTCAACAGATTCCACTAATTTCCTACTTATGTTAAATTTAAAATTCTTATCTGAATCAAAAATTTGAATTACCTACCACGCTTTGCTAATGAGACTCATTTGCTATTAATCAATCCAATCAAGAAACTTGTCCAATACATGATGAACGTCAACACAATCCTTAAAATTTGGCAAAGTGGAAAGCAATATAGTTTCACCAGCAAGCTTAGACACCTAGCTTTTAAATCCCTCATCCAAATCGTTCTATAGATTAGGAAAATAACTGAAAACAAGATTAACCCATGAGGAACAACACCATTTACCAGTTTCCGTGACGATTTATGACCACTACAAATTAATTATTTACCGCTACACATGATCTTTTGTTACCCTCCCTATTTTCTATCCACTTATAAACTTATCCACGAGCAATAAAATTGTGATAACTTTTGCGTCACTCTGGCCTGGGGTACTTTATCGAATGCTTTACTGAAATGCAAATAAATAACATTGATGGGTTCCTGTTTGCCAACACAATCAGTAATATTATATACTAATATACAGATGAATTTTAAAGTCTGACAAGATTTCTAACTCTTCCTGAATATATATATTATATTATATAATATATATATATATATATATAGATTAATATAGAATATTATATATATATTATATATATATATATATATATATAATATATATATATATATATATATATATATAATATAGTATAAATTCCGGCCAAATTCCAGTTTTGCCGGAAATGAAAACTCCATATATATATAATATATATATAACTATCAATATATATATATATATTATATATATATATATATATATTTATATATAATATATATATATATAATAGTAGAGTTTAATTTGTCAAGAAAACTATAATATTAGATATAAGTAGTATAAAGTATATATATATATATATAGATTATATATATAGTATA
This sequence comes from Trachelipus rathkii, assembly GCA_015478945.1. Taxonomy (NCBI): domain Eukaryota; kingdom Metazoa; phylum Arthropoda; class Malacostraca; order Isopoda; family Trachelipodidae; genus Trachelipus; species Trachelipus rathkii. The sequence continues at coordinate 41,941 of JABUQX010049539.1, read as the reverse complement.
TATATATTATTATATATATTATATATATATATATATATATATATATATATATATTATATATAATATATAATATTATATATATATATATAATATATATATTTTGTTTACAATTATTTATATATATAATATATATATATATATATATATATATATATATATATATATATATATATTATATATATATATATATATTATATATTATATATATATAATATATAATAATATATTATATATATTATTACTCCGGGACCCGTTTTAAATAAAACTTCATTTATAACTATTTATAAACCACTTTAACAATAAATGATATTATTATAAGTTCTAACAAAATTTATAATAATTTTTTCCATGTAGAGGAGAGAGTGGAGGGGAGGTAGGGGAATCATACAAACCTTCAGTGGGGCAATTAACATATACTTCTATATGACATCCAAGCGAAATATCTTTCGCAGCATGATGTAAAATGCATAATAAATCGCAATATGAATGGCGACTCGCAAAATATCTGGGAGACGAAGTTATTATGCAATTATATATATATATATATATATATATATATATATATATATATATATATATCAATTAATATATATATTAATATTATATGATATTATATATATATATATATATATATAATATATATATATAATATATAGATTATATATTATATTAGTAAGTGAACTCCACCAGTTTTGACCACTGCCACGCCTTTTCGATATGAAGGAATAAAGTTATAGGTTCTGAAACTTGGAATATAATCTATGTATGGATATAAACTCGATCGTGTAAATTTCAAGTCTGTAGGATGTATATAGAGGGGGTCACCCCCGCGTAGCCGCTACGCCCGCGTTTATACCCTTTTGGCTTTCCAAATCCGAGAATGAGTTAAGGCCTTCAATGTGAGTTAGGCTCGAGCACCGTGATAACTTAATCTCGTCGGAGGACGAGATTACGTTCAGCGCGCGAGGGAGCGCGCGTTTGCCCATACACATTACACATTATTATTATTATTACATCGAAGATTCGAATTTCCGAAGGAAATCGAATCTGAGTCGCGAAAAACGACCTTAAGGATCGTTTTTTTACGCACTCCGACTTCGGATTCCGCCGAGGTTTCTTCTTCGCATCCGGTTCTGAGTTCGAATATATATCTACATGGGTTAGAGTTAACGTATCGCTTTCAAACTTGGTATATGTTCTATGAAGGTGATAAACTGATCCCACGCGAGTTTTGGTGACCGTAGGTCACCCCTAAGGGGGTGTTACCCCCTTAGCGCCAAGGTCAAATTCGTCCTGAAAACCCTGTTAGGCTTAACGTATTGGGCTAAAATTTGGATGTGAGTTATATGATGACGCAATCTCGTCGGAGACGAGATTACGTCACTTTGCACCCCCCCTCCCCCCCCGTAAGGGGGGGGAGCGCTGCCCCACAAAAAATTAAAATTGATCGTAGAAGATTGAAACTTGGAGACAGGGTAGAGGAGTTGGAGTCGGAGACGGAGTCGGAGTTGGATTCGGTTTCGGAGTCCAGGGACCCCCCCGAGGGGGGTCCCCAGTTTGAGAAAAGAAGAAGAAATGCATGGAATGCAGAACAGAGGAAGAAGAAGAAAGGAAGATTGAGGAATGAGGAAAGGAGGAAGGAAGAAGAATGAAGAAGGAGGATGAGGCTGAGAAGGATTCAGAGTTGGTAGTGGCACCGGTGCTGGAGCCACTGCGCTGCCGAGGGTAAATAAACATTCGTTAACAACCAATGTTGCGTGTGTTTATAAAGGGTTATCGAGGTCGTAGAGTTCGAATATGATGGTTATAAGTCCGTGTAGGGTGTCTAGGACCCCACATTAAGCGGGGTCCCGACTGAAAAAAGAGCACAGAGTGCAAAAAACAAAGGAGGAATGAAGAAGGATGAAAGATGAATAAGGAGGGAAAGAATGAAGAAGGAATCTGACTCAGAGGACTAGAAGGTGACAGCGGCACGGTGCTGGCCTCCCGGTGCGTTACCGAGTTATTAAATATTTGTTTAATGATACAATATTGGTGTCCTTATATATGTTATTGGGTCTGTAGATTTCGAAAATAATTTTTTCAGAACCATCAAGAAAAAAAAAAAATTAAAAAAAATAAATAAATAAATAAATAAATAAAATTTCTTATTCTTTTTATGTTTATAACTTACAAATTTACTTTCTAAACATTTACCCTAAAGCAGTAAATCACTAAATCAAACCACCATCCAGCCAGCATCCAACCTCCCTCCTGACTATCTGTGATCTATTGATCTATTGATTAAAGTCACATTTCGAGTATCATATTTCGGATAAACATAACATAAAAATCAAGTTCTTTATACAAACATCAATCAATATAGTCAACGTAACAAAGTTTTCCACATTAATAAAATTTACTTGAGGCACTCTGAACTATTTGAATATAACTCACAACGGAAAACCTGACACATCTTTAAAACAGAATAACGGTTAACGTTAACAAAGTTCTACACTTTTCCTCACTTAACAACAGTAAAGTAACTAGCATAACATCCAAAAACGTAACATATTCATACTTTTTCAAAGCATATCTCTAACATATTACCGTTAATCTTACACATTAACATATTAACATTTAACAAAAATTTATCACAACATTTGATTAATTATCATACTGATCAAACAAATATACTCTAACATAATAAGGTTTCCTCATCAATAAAGCTAACATAGCGTAACATGAACTAAGAAAATAATGTACAAAAGACAAACCTAACACACATCTTAAGCAAGAATAAGCAGTCAACATTAAAACAAAGTCCCACACTTAACAACAGTAAAAGTAACTAACAAGACTCAAAACGTAACCTAATCTTACTTTTTCAAGCATATCTCTATTTCAATATTAACGTTAACCTTACCCTGACACTGTAACATCACATTAATTAAAGCTTACTTAGCATTCATCTGAACTATGGAATATAATGTACAAAGGCAAACCAGCCACATCTTAAGCAAGAATAAGCATGTCAACATTAACAAAGTTCCAAACTTAACAAACAGTAAAGTAACTAACACGGCACACAAAACGTAACTATTCTTACTTTTTCAAGCATATCTCAAACATATTAACGTTACGTAACATTGTTTTCCCATTAATAAAGCTTACTTAGCATCATCTGAACTATGAATTATAACCCCCAACGACAAACCTAACACATCTTAACCAGAATAAGCAGTCAACGTTAACAAAGTTTCACCCTTAACTACAGTAAAGTAACTACATAACATTCAAAAACGTAACTTATTCACATTTTGTCAAGCTATATATATATTATATATGTATATATATAAATATATAATATTTTATAATATATATAATATATATATATATATATATATATATATATATATATATATATATATATATATATATATATCATATAAGATGTTGTGTTCTCGTCGTGTGACAATATTAAAACCCTTGATGTACGCCACTACTGGAAACCCATCGATTGTGTAACCTTCTATCGCACATGTATAGGTTTCACAGTTCGAACACCTGAAAATATTGTAGCATTGCCCTTAAGTGGTTAAATGAAGTAACCAGCCCAAAGGGCTGAGCCCTTACCGCTTACACTTGAGGACATAATACATATAGCACATGGTGTAATCTATGATATTTACACCGAAACATGTGGTTTCCCGTATAATGCAGTATACAGGAATGCTTTAATAACTATCAGCTTGGAAGAGTTTACTTCTCTCTTGTATGAGAGAATGAGTGCTGCTGAATCAAAATATGCCGAAAAATGGTTTAGTGCCGCTGAAGGCCTTTATACTTACATCCTTTCAAAGGGTGTTGAATCTTTAGAGAGATATATAGAACGTACCCAATTTAAATCCTATGTTCTCTGATTAGATGAATTAATATATTTAAAATAAACTTATGTTTTTATGTATTTATATGTTTTTATGTATTTATATAACGCACTTTTCAATGAAAATTATATGTTATAAAAATGAAAACTTGTTTTACTTCCCGCTTATGTTCGCTTTTATTGACTCTTTACTGTTGATAAGTTTGGAACTTTTGTTAATGTTAGCAGTTTAATTCTTGCTTAAAGATGTGTCAGCTTGTCGTAACTATACTATATTCTTAGTCTGGTCATGTTAACGGTGGCTTTCTAATGTGAAAACTTTGTTACGTTAGCATACTTTTTCCCCCCGGTTTTTGGGGTTTTTCTTTTAAATTGATAATTTACGGGGGGGGCCAAGGGGTATGGTAAATTTTTGCTAAATGTTATTGTGTCAGTGTAAGATTATGTTAGTTAGAGACGCAATGCTTGACCAAGTGTGAATAAGTTACGTTTTTGGATGTTATGTTAGTTACTTTAATAATAAATTTGAAACAATGCAAAACCTAACTGCTTATTCCTGTTTAAGATGTGTTAGGTTTGTATCGTTGTGGGTTATATTCTTAGGTCAGATGATGCTAAGTAAGCTTTATTAATGTTGATGTTACAGTGTCAGGGAAGGTTAACTTTATATGATAGAAGATATTGCTGAAAAAGTAGAATAGGTTACGTTTTGTGTGCCGTGTTAGTTACTTTACTGTTGCTTAAGTGTGAACTTTGTTAATGTTGACTGGCTTATTCTTGCTTAAGATGTGTTAGGTTTGTCGTTGGGGGCTATGTTCTTATAGTTCAGTTGATGCTAAGTAAGCTTTATTAATGTTGATGTTACAGTGTCAGGGTAAGGTTAACGTTAATATGATAAGATATGCTTGAAAAGTAAGAATAGGTTTACGTTTTGTGTGCCGTGTTAGTTCTTGACTGTTGGTAAGGTGGAACTTTGTAATGTTTGATGCTTATTTCTTGCTTTAAGATGTGTAGGTTTGTCTTTGACGATTATTTTCTTAGTCATGTTACGTCATGTTAGCTTTATGGGATGAGGAAACCTGTTACGTTAGCATATAATCGTTGATCAGTATGATAATTAATCAATGTTGTGATAAAATTTTTGCAAAATGTTACAGTGGCATTGTAACCTCAAACGATTTTAATATGTTAGAGATATTGTGACAAAAATGGATTATGTTTTTGTGAGCCTTGTTAGGTACTTTTACTGGTGATCAGTAGTAGAACTTTGTTAACGTTAACCGTTTATTTCTGTTTAAGAAGTTGTGTCAGGTTTGTCGTTGTGAGTTATATTCATAGTTCAGATGATGCTAAGTAAGTTTTATTAATGTGAAAACTTTGTTACGTTGACATATATTGATTGATGTTTGTATAAAGAACTTGATTTTATGTTATGTTTATCCACAAAATGATACTCAAAATGTGACTTTAATCAATAGATCAATAGATTGGCTTTTGTTAGGACGATGGCTGGATGGGAACTGGATGGATGGTGCGTTGATTTAAGTGATTTTACTGCTTTAGGGTATGTAAAAAACGTAAATTTGTAAGTTAAAAATATGGGAATGAAAATTTTTATTTATTTATTTATTTATTTATTTATTTATTTATTTTTTATTTTCTTGATGGTTCTGAAACAATTATTTTCGAAATCTACAGACCCAATAACATATATAAGGACACCAATATTGTATCATTACACTAATTTTTAATAACTCGGTACCGCACCGGAGCCAGCACCGGTGCCGCTGTCACCTTCTAGTCCTCTGAGTCAGATTCCTTCTTCATTCTTTCACTCCTTATTCATCTTTCATCCTTCTTCATTCCTCCTTTGTTTTTTGCACTCTGTGCTCTTTTTTTTCAGTCGGGACCCCCCTAATGGGGGGTCCTAGACACCCTACACGGACTTATAACCATCATATTCGAACTCTACGACCTCGATAACCCTTATAAACACACCAACATTGTTGTTATACGAATGTTTATTAACTTGGCACCGCAGTGGCTCCAGCACCGGTGCCACTACCAACTCTGAATCCTTCTCAGCCTCATCCTCCTTCTTCATTCTTCTTCCTTCCTCCTTTCCTCATTCCTCAATCTTCCTTTCTTCTTCTTCCTCTGTTCTGCATTCCATGCATTTCTTCTTCTTTTTTCAAACTGGGGACCCCCCCTCCGGGGGGTCCCTGGACTCCGAAACCGAATCCAACTCCAACTCCGTCTCCGACTCCAACTCCTCTACCCTGTCTCCAAGTTTCAGTCTTCTACGTCAATATTTAATGTATGAAGGGGGTGGGGTCCCCCCTTACGGGGGGACGCAGAGGGACGTAATCTCGTCTCCGACGAGATTACGTCATCATATAACTCACATTCAAATTTTAGCCCAATACGTTAAGCCTAACAGGGTTTTCAGGACGAATTTGACCTTGGCGCTAAGGGGGTAACACCCCCTTAGGGGTGACCTACGGTCACCAAAACTCGCGTGGGATCAGTTTATCACCTTCATAGAACATATACCAAGTTTGAAAGCGATACGTTAACTCTAACCCATGTAGATATATATCGGACTCGGAACCGGATGCGAAGAAGAAACCTCGGTGGAATCCAAAGTCGGAGTGCGTAAAAAAACGATCCCTTACAGGGATCGTTTTTCGACTCAGATTCGATTTCCTTCGGAAATCGAATCTTCGATGTAATAATAATAATAATGTGTATGTGTATGCGCACGCGCGCTCTCGCGCGCTGACGTAATCTCGTCTCCGACGAGATTACGTCATCACGCTCGAGCCTAACTCACGTTAGGCTTAACTCATTCTCGGATTTGGAAAGCCAAAAGGGTATAAACGCGGCGTAGCGGCTACCGTCTCCGGGTGACCACCCTCTATTATACATCCTACAGACTGAAATTACACGATTCGAGCTGTATCCCGATACATTAGATTATATTCCAAGTTTCAGACCTATAACTCTATTCCTTCATATCGAAAAGGGTGGCCTCGGAAACGTGAGTCACTACTATATATATATATATATATATAAT
>JABUQX010049539.1:0-17500 GCA_015478945.1 Trachelipus rathkii | reverse complement strand
TATATTATATATAATGACTATATATATATACGAGTAATAATAAATATATACTATATATAATATATATATATATATATAATATATATACTATATACAGATATATATATATATATATATATATATTATTATATATAATAATATTATATAATATATAATATATATTATATATATAATGAAACAGTATAATATAAATATAAGTATAATATATATATATATATATAATATTTATATATATATATTAAATATATATATATATATATAATATCATATATATAAATAATTATATATATATATATATATATATATATATATATATAATATATATATATAACTATATATATATATGATATTATATTAATATATACAGATAATATATATATATATGATATATGAATATTATACTATATATATTATATACTATACAGTATATAACTTATATATATATATATATATACTTATATATTATATATATAATCTTTACAGTATATATATATATATATATATATGATATATATATATATATCAATATATATATAATATATATATATACTATATATATTATATATATATGCAAAACTCGCTGCGAACATTTGGTGGCGACAGGCTTTGGATAGCCGGCCTTAAAGTTCGATTCCCTGTAGTCCCCCCGTGTTAGAGGATAAAGCACATTAAAAGGAAGTTTATATAACTATATATATTATATATATTATTAATATTTAATATTCTATATATTATTATATATATATATAGTCATACTATATATATATATAAGAATATATATATATATAATCCATGGTTGTGGGGAGAAAGAATTTACACATATTGTAATTTCTGCAGTTCCGTAAGACGGAAACTAGATGGCAGTGGTAGCTGGGTTCTAGGTTTCGGCTACCCACTATTGTACCCCTAAAAATGCTCATGTCTGCCTCATATTCGATGCATGTTCCAGCACCGACCCAGTTTGGGAAGCAAAGACACAATGATCATATATTATATAGTATATATAATATAGTATATATATATATAATAATAATTATATATAGATATATATATCATATATATATATTATAGTGATATTTTAAGTATCATCTAATAATATAGGCCCTGTTATGTTTAAGACTCCGTCAGTTTTGATTATTTGTTTACTTTTTAAACATATTGTAGTATATGATGTACTAACAATGAATTTCAGGGGTGATGAGACATGATCAAAGTCGAACTATCTTTAAAATATATTATTTAAAGAATTCACCATTATATCATAAAATTTTAAAAAGGAATATCTCGAAAAGTACGACCCTTACAGAAAAACCATTACATATTTGGAATAGGCGTATAAAGCTTATTACAGAAATGTAAAAAAACAAAAAAAAAACAAAAAAAACAGTATTTTTTTTTCATAAATGAAAAATCTCGAAAAGTAAAACACTTACAGAAAAACCAAGTACATATTTGGAATCAGCGTGTAGAACTTTATTAACAAAAAATGTAAAAAAAAAAATTAAACAAAAAAAATTTAAAAAAGAAAAAAAAAAAAAAAAAATTAGGGGCTTCGAGCGACGGGGGACAGAGGGGGGACGTTTTTCCCATACCCCGTAGGCGAGGGGCGAGGAACCCCCCCGACACCAAATACGCAAGACGTGTTCACCGGAACCCTCCCCGGAGGGGGGGAAATTATCCTACCTGTCGTTCCCGGAAGGCCGAGAGACCCGACTCTGCCATCTTTGCGGTTTACCCTTGGTATTCTTTAGTTCAAAAAAAAAAAAAATTTAAACTGACGGAGTCGTAAAACCTAACTGTCCCATATATATTTTGAATCATGGGTCCGTCACCTTAAAATTGAATGTTAGGATCAGTATACAAGAAATATATGAAAAAAAACAAAAAAAATCAAAAACTGACGGAGTCTTAAAACATAACGGTATATATACTATATATATTATATATATATATTATAAATATTTATATATTATAATATTATATATTACTATTATATATATATATACTATATAATACTATTAATATATATATATATTACTGGATTAGAATTTGCATTATGATGTTTTGCAAATATCATTAAAATGAACTGTAATTAATTTTCACAATTTTTTATTTACATCTTAATGTGCTTTCATTTAATCACTATTTTTTAAAGATAAAATGATAATCTACACTCTATCTATCTATCTATCTATCTATCTATCTATCTATCTATCTAATCTATCTATCTATCTATCAAATGATAATCTATCTATCTATCTATCTATCTATCTAATCTATCTATCTATCTATCTATCTATCTATCTAAGAGTGTCACTGGAAACCATTAATTTTGCAACTGGAATGATTGTCAAATCATTTTTATATATATCTATAAATATATATATATATATATATATAACACCCACACTATATATATTTATAATATATATATAATTATACTATATATATAGGTATATATATATATTTAATATATATTATAATAATATATATATAGTATTAGTTATATATTATATATTATATATAATATATAATAGTATATATATATATATATATATAATATATATATAATATATTATATTATATATATATACTATATTTTATATAATATATATATCTATATATATAATATATATATTATATATACAGCTAGCACCACCACTCACGGGCAGAACCCTATTCGAGGAGAGGGTGTAAATGTGGGGAGGAGTAATGACAAAAACTTCAAAAAAGAAGCATTAATCTTCATATGAGGCAAGCTTTATTATCATCATAAGGGAGCTTGTTAATTTGTTTTCCCCACAAAATCGATTGTAATAATTTTCATTACTTTTAGTATTCCAACAATGTAGAAAGCTCTAAAAAATGATGACTCGATTTTTAATAATTTGTTCTTAGAGTACATTCGAGTATAAAAAAAAATTCAAACTTAAACTTATATTTCATTTGTTCAAGTAAAATGTTTAAGCTTAAACTTATTCTTAACTTTTTATTAATTCATGTTTAAACTTTAATCATCACGTATCTAAACATCAACCATGTATCAAAAGCTTAATGTAAAACCTATCCATTTGAAATTTGTCTAAGATTTTTGAATGTACTTAAATTTAAAACGATGTTAAACTCATAGGTTTAAACCACACATTCAGATGCCTATAATTTCATTAATTTGTCCTGTGTCTAAACATTAATAATAATGTGCATAGACATAATTTACCGATCTAACTCCTTATTCAAATATCTCTTTTACCTATTTCAACTTCAAACCGCTTTCTTTACCTCAGTGATGAGTCTAAAAATTTCATCGTGCGCCTTAATCTTAGGCAGAGATATAAACCATAGGTCACTAAATTTCAGACAGAAGTATACAAATTAGACATGTGGTTCGTGTCTGAGCATAAATCAAATAGCAGGATAGTTGGAAGATCCCCAAGGAGAAAAAGGTGAAAAGAAGTAGGAAGAATATAAAATAAGAAAAGCTCTAACTTGTTGCTTGTTGGATTCGTCTCCAGAACAATCGGACATAATATATACCTGTCCAAGGTTGATTAGGATACAGAAACGTAAGACTAGTTCACCTGACGAACTGCAAAGATTGATCAAAGTTGACGGAGACATTAATGCATAGAAGCAAAAGGATGAAAGTGGGAAAGATAAGACTTCGGTTGATTGTCCCCCGATCCATCGTGAGTATCGTGCGTCTGACATGTAGTTATTGGAGCATGTGCATTAGTGTCAGCAAAGATGGCGAATGGAAATGTGTTGTTGAAGTGGAACAGCTGTGTATAGTTAATTTTCTCGTGAAGGAGATCGTGAAAGCAGCTAAAATTTAACAAGGTTGTAAGTGTAGCTTGGGGAGCGTACGTTGTCACGGTCAGGAGATATAAAAGTTGTCAAAAGTTTGATTTGATCAAAACTTAGTGAAGATTGATAGTTTGGTGAAAGTCGAAACTTAGTGAAGATCCAAAGTTTGGTGAAGATCGAAACTTAGTGAAGATCCAAAGTTTGATGAAGATCGAAACTTAATGAAGATCGATAGTTTGGTGAAAGTCGAAACTTAGTAAAGATCCAAAGTTTGGTGAAGATAGAAACTTAGTGACTGTTGAACCGCATGCCCAAGTTCATCCGAACAACGGTCACAATCAGCGAATATTGCATGAGTTGAGCAAATCGTCCATGATAACCGGCGAATAACGGTGCGCGACATTGCGACAGAAGTCTCTCTCTCTCTCTCTCTCTCTCTCTCTCTCTCTCTCTCCTCTCTCTCTCTTCTCTCTCTCTCTCTCTCTCTCTCTCTCTCTCTCTCTCTCTCTCTCTCTCTCCTCCGTAAGGTGTATTTCATGCGGGCGCCCCAACAGCTGACATTTGATAAGAGGTGCACTCACAAAACGCTTTGTGAATAACTCCTAAGGCGGTACCGCGGTGAAGGAGACGGATTTCTTCAATCAATCATCACGTGTGTTTAATCATGGTTGCATTACTTCACGCCTGAGAGCAAACGACGCAGTGCTGCCGTCAACAGGAAAGGTTTTGGTATCCGTCTTCTGGGGCATGCATTGACTAAAGAGAAGTGAGGACAAGTGAAGAAGATAGGTGGTTTTCAACAGCGTAGAGATTAAAACTTATTCCACGTTAGGTTACAGAAGTTATTAAGGAAAGAAACAGACCGTGTACAAGGAAATTCCCACCACCAGGAGAAATCACCCATATAATAACTTCAGGTTGCCATTAGCTGCATTTATTTGTATAATATTCATAGATATAGTAAGTGGTAATACGAAAAGTGTGTGTGTGTGTATATGAAGTGTTTAGAGCCACAGGAATGGACAGTATATATATAGTATATTATTAATATATATAAATATATATTGTATATCTATAAAACACTTACCTATTATTATTAGTATAATGCTTTAAATTTATTTAAGTCCTTGCGATATATATATAATATATATATATGACTATTATGATGTGTGATAAGCTTCTCAACTTACTAAATGCTATTCTTTGAAGTATTCCTTGAAAAGTCTTCAACATCAACAATATTTTTCTCTCTTCTCATTGTTAAAGTCTCTCTTTTGACTTCGAATGCATTCGTGGGAAAACACAATAGAATCTTTTTGCACTCATTTGCTATTTCATTGTTTTCTAATGCTTCGCATATACGAGTGTATATAAATATTCTCTCTCTCTCTCTCTCTCTCTCTCTCTCTCTCTCTCTCTCCTCTCTCTCTCTTCCTCTCTCTCTCTCTCTCTCTCTCTCTCTCTCTCTCTCTCTCTCTCTCCTTGAAAAATGTCATTCACTGCGAAAGACCTTTGCTATATGAAATGAAATTCTCTCTCTTCCTCTCTCTCTGGAATTTTGTAAATAAGCGAAATTATATATTTAATTTGACCGGATTACGTTAAGCGTGGTTCGATTCTAAAAGCTTTTTCCGAATAGGAATAATAAGTTTATTATAATCCACGAGTAGATGGGAGTGAGTGAAATGCTTCTATAAATGGAGGTGAGGAGTCTGCAGTTCAGAAGTAGCTTAACATTAGCGAGAACTGTGTAAAACTAGTCGTATGTGATTAAGGAAATTTTAAAATTCTCTTAAAATTTAAATGAAATAAAAATTAAATTAAAAAAATAGATAAAATACATAAAAACAACAACTACAGTGAAATTATATATCAATGATATATAATATTCTTATGGACAAACCTGAAGATTTCGGTACTGACACCGAAACTACATTGACTTATGTTTCCGAAAACGATGTATTCCAAACTTATTCGATATCTGAACATCGATTGTACCTATTATAAATCCCCATTCGAATACTTTATTTTGATCACTATTTTCTTTCACTATTGTTTAAGAACTTGTAGAGATAGGAAGTGTCAGTCAATGAATTTTAAACTCATGAAATTTATAAATTATTTTGAATTTAAAACAACTACAAGTATTTCAGTTTTCGGCACATTATACAATTATTATGACCAAGAAATTAAAGCCAAATGAACATTACAAATAGTTGAAATTAAGACGTAAGAACTGTGAATTTGATTAATATATATGTTTAAAAATTTCCTCATTATATATATATATATATATATATATAATATATACTATATATATCATATATATAATTATATATATATATAATATTATAAGTATAATAATATAGGTGAGTTTTAAAAACATTTCTTTAATTTTGTAGCTCAAAATAGAAAATATTCCTCAAGATCAAGATAATGACAATTATCTGAGAAGGTATAAGCAAGATTATCCCAGCAGTCGTAGTTGAATTATTTATTAACATTAAATTTATTAATTGTCCTAGCTTCATACTAAAGACGAACTATCTAGGTACCTAGGTCTACGTTTACGGCAACGACAATTCATGGTAGGTTAGGTTTAGGTTCATGGCAACGACATCCCATCTAGGTTAGGTCTTTACGGTTTTCGGGGAAACGGACAATCCAATCTAGGTTACGGCTCTTAGGGTTTGGGCAACGAACAATCCGTCTAGATAGTTCGTATATACCTGTACTCTCTCTCTCTCTCGCTCTCTCTCGCACTCTCTCTCTCTCTCTGTTAGACACAGATTTAGTGATATTATATACTATAATATATACTATATTATATACTATATATATATATACTACTATATATATTATACTATACTATATATACTACAAATAACTTAACGCCCACACGGAACGGAGGCTCGGATCAAAAAAAAAAAAATTTCACAGGTTAGCATCTGTATGATACATAAATAGATGTGCTCTAGTGGTCGAACTGATCTTATTTTTATTTTTTTTTTTTATTTTTTTTTTTTTTTTTTTTTTTATTTACCGTTTTCTATTGGCGAACCGAAATATATATATATTATTTGCTAAAAAACTATTTTTTTTGTGGGGCTCGAGCCGACGGGAACACAGGGGGGACGTTTTTCCATACCCCGTACGGGGGGGGCGGAGGAACCCCGCGACACCAAAATACCAAGGGCGAGGCGTTCCCGGAGACCCTCCCGGAGGGGGCGGAAAATAGTCCTACCCGTAGTTCCCGGAAGGCTGAGAGACCCGACTCCTGCCATCGGTGCCGGATACCCTTGGGGTATCTTTAATTTAAAAAAACAAAAACAAAAACTATACTAGAAAGTCTATTTATTTTAACGAGTAACGTATAAAAGGTCTTAAATAGGCTTTAGTAGTATTCCACCAGTTTGGTCGATGCCACCCTTTTCGATATGAAGGACTAGAGATATTTGCTTCAAACTTGGAATATAATCTATGTATGGGTTAGGCTCAAAACAGGGTAAATTTCTAAGTCTCTAGGATAAATATAGAGGGGGGTTCGCCCACCGAGGGATGGCACGTAAAATTGCGCTTACGCCCTTGTTGGATGCTCTCCATGGGTTGAGATTAGGCCTAACAAGCGTTCGAGCGACCGACCACCTGGAGGTCGACAGACCAAAGGTCTGTCTGGGCCGACAGACACAGACCGAAAGTCTGTGTTTGTCTGTTTGTTTGTATTATTATTATTATTATTATTACGTCGAGGAAGTGATCCCGAAGGGATCACTTCTGAGTTGTTTTTTAAACCCTTTTGCGCCTGCTTCAGCGACTCCGAGTCCGCACTGCATCGCTCCGCATCGCGCCGCACCGCCCCGCACCGCACCGCACCACGCTGTTGGCTCCGACATATATCTATATAAGTTAGAGTTATCGTATTGGGTTAAAATTTGGAGGGTGGTTAGATGGTGACGTAACCTCATTGTTAACGAGATTACATGACCCTGCATACCCCAAGGGGGGTGCTGGCCCCCTTCAAACATTAAATATTGACGTAGAAAGCTGAAACTCGGTATACAATCTTCATATAAGGTAGTCACATCATATATGGGTTAAATAGCCGTACACACCCCAAAGGGGGGGGTCCCCAGCCCCTAAACCTGAAATATTGACATAGAGCAGCGAAACTTGTTATACATCTTTCTTTGACGCCATCCAACGATACAAAAAAGAAAAAAAAAAAAAAAATAAAAATTAAAAATAAAAATTAAAAATTTTTTTTAAAAAATTAAAAAAAATAAAAAAAAATAAAAAATAAATTAAAATAAATAAAATTTCTTATTCTTTTTATGTTTATAACTTACAAATTTACGTTTTTACATACCCTAAAGCAGTAAATCAGTAAATCAAACCACCATCCAACCACCCTCCATGTTCTATCCACTATTATATGATCTATTGATCTATTGATTTCAAGTCACATTTGTACTAAAATTATATAGATATATATATATATAAAGCAGTAAATCAGTAAATCAAACCACCATCCAGCCACCCTCCTGTCCATCCTTGAACTATTGATCTATTGATTCAAGTCATATTTTTTACTAAAATTGTAACGTTTTACATACCCTAAAGCAGTAAATCAGTAAATCCAACCGCATCCAGCCCCATCCCAGTCACCTCTAACTCGTATTTCCATATTCCCTTCGTAGATCTATTGACTCCTATTGATTCGAAGTCACCTTTCGAGTATTCATTTTGGATAAACATTAAATCAAGACATAATATAACAAAGCTCAATACAAAATAATCTGTTAACGAACAAAGTATTTCACATTTATAAGCTTACTTACAATTAATCTAAGTTATGAATATAACCCACAAGACAAACCTGACACGCCCTAAACAGGAATAAACTGTTAACTTATCAACAGAGTTCCACACTTACAACAGTAAAGTAAACAACATAGCATCAAAGACGTACCCTATTCACACCTGTTTGTCAAAGCATTATCTCTAAACATTATTATCGATTTAAGCCTTACACTTGCGTAACAGTTTAGTAAAAACTTCTATCACCAACATTGGTTAATGTAGTATCATACTGATCAACGATCATACATACTAAACCGATAAGGTTTGCCAATCAAATAAGCTAACACAGCGTCGTAACATGCAGTTGAAATAAGAGAGAATGTACAAAGACCAAATCTAAACACAACTTTAAACACACAAATAATACTGTTACATTAGCAAGTCATTACACTTAACACCAGTGTTGTGATATAAGTAACTAACATTGCATTGCAAAACGTAAACCTATCTACTTTTTCCAAGCTATCATTAACTTATTAACGTTACACTTTTTACACTGACACAGTAACATTAGCAAATTATCACAACATGGTTAATTATATTACTGATCAACGAATATACTCTAACGTATAAAGGTTTCACATCAATAAAGCTAACACAGAGACCGTAACATGAACTAAGGAAAAATTAAAAAAAGATTTCAAACCTAACACAACCTACACCACGCATAAACTGTTAACATTAACAACAGTTCCACACTTCAACACAGTAAGTAACTAACAATTTGCATGGCAAAAGTCATGTCTATACTTACTTTTTCCAAGCGTACCTCTAAACATAATTACTTTAACCTTTGACACTGACACGACTAACTTAGCAAAAATTTCATTCACAACATTGGTTAATATTCATACTGATCGAGCGCAGATGACTCTAACGCTATAAGGTTTCCACATGTCAATAGAGAAGCTAAATAGCCCGTAACATGACTAAGGAAAATAATGTACAATGACCAAACCTCTACACAACTTACACACGAATAAAAACTACTAACCGGTTACCATTAACAAAGTTCCACACTTAACACCAGTAGTAACTAACATTGCATGCAAAACGTAAACCTATTCATAACTTTTTCAAGCCTTTCTCTAACATATTAACGTTAGATCTTTACAAAAACACAAACAAAGTGCTCAAACATCTAGCAAAACACATGTAATCTACCCTGTCCGCATTATCATACCAGACCAACGACTACTGATGCACGTAACACAGCTTTTTTTTTTACATGTTATCATGTATTTATGTATACAAAAATTTCTCATTACGCACTTACCTAAATATCATACATCCTAACAAATATAATTGCAAACATAATAAAGTCTTATCCAAATATAACATAAAAATTAAGTTCTTTGATAAAATATCATATGTAAAATATAGTAAAAATTTAAACAATACATCAGTAAAAAATCAGTAAATCAAACCACCCATCCCCTCCCCTGCCCGTCCCTACCCGATCTCTTCATAGACCTCTTTGATTTCGATCCTAATGTGAATTCAGGTCACAATATCGAGTACCATCTCGGATAAACAATAGCACAAAAAAAGTTCTTTATATACTACACCAACGAATATCATTGCTAACTGTAAATTGTTATTCACATTCACATAAAGCTACATAGCACATGACCAGAACTAAGGAAAATAAGTGTACTAATGACAAAACCCTTATCGCTCGAACATAACTACTAACATTAACAAACGTTCCCATACTTAACAACAGTAAGTACCAGCACAGCGCTTACAAAACGTAACCTATTCACTATTTTTCAAGCATATCTCTAACATATCAAGGTTATATTTTACATTAAACACTATTGATTATACGTCGCATTTACGAGACATCTATTTCTGGCTAAACATACACAACAAAATGAGTTTTTACCTATACTACCGATCGCAACCCTATTATGCTACATAACAAGGTTTTCACATTAAATAAAGCTTAATAGCATCATTAATGAACTAGAAAATAATGTTACAACGACAAACCTACCACAACTACGAATAAACTGTTAACATTAACATAGTATCCACACTTAAACCTGTTAAAGTCAATTACATTGCATGACCAAAAACGTAACCTATTCATACTTTTTTCCAAGCACATCTCTAACATCTATTTAACGTAACGTTACACTTTACTTTTACATTTTACAAAGAATTTTATCATAATCTCTGGTCTAATTATTCAATTACAGACCAAACGACTAATGCTAACATAAAAAGTTTTCAAAACATAAACACAAAAATAAGTTCTTTAGATACTAACCAACGAATATATTGCTAACGTAACAACGTTTTTTAACATTAATAAGCTACCATAACAACATGAACTAAATTAATGTACAACGACAAACCCTAACACACCATACGCACGAATAAATCACTAATTAACAACCTTCCGCACTTAACAGCAGTAAAGCACCTTAACACTTCGTACAAAACGTACCTATTCCATTTTTCAAGCATAACTCTAAACATATCAATGTTAATTTATTACTTGAACAGTTTTTAAATTTTTAACAAAAATTTGCATAAACCTGTCTAATCATCATACTGACAAAGAATATATTGCTAACGTAATAAATTTTTTTACATCAACTTTGTAATATTTAACAAAAAAATTATCATTAAACCTCGTCTAAATATCCTAATCCAGCGAATAATTGCAACATAAACAAAGTTCTAACCAAACATAACAAAAAAATACAAATTTTATCCTGAAGCTAACATTAAAAATAGTAGTTCTTGACATAACAATATCACAGTTAAGCGTAGCTAGCTTTACTGCATTTAAGCAGTAATCAAACCACCCATCCTACCATCCCAGCAGTCCCCTACCATCCCACCCGCCTGCTGCTATTAACTATTGATTCAAGTCCATATTTCGAGTTCATTTTGCCATAAATAACATAAAATGTATCCACTTTATATTTTACTGAACTACGAAATATTATTGCTAAACAACACAGTTTTAGCATCAATAAAGCGCTAACTTATCTATAATCGCAACTTAAGGATATAATGTACAAAAGGGAAAGCCTGAACATTACCTCGCGTATGAATAATCAGCTAACAATCAGACAATTCCCTACTTATCAAAGGATAAAGTAGTAACAAGGTTCAGTACACTCGATATGTTCCCACATTTCTCGCATATCAGCAACAGGTACAGGCCGTGTTGATTCACATTTCCACATTTCTCACAAGCTCCGAAGGGGCTGAGCCTTACCCCTCCTTCGGAGGGGTAATGCCCGTTTACACCCCTTCGGGGTGATCTCCCCCCTCTCAGGACTTCAACCTATCTTTTCAAGGGCAACATCCCTCCATGGGTTTATCTTTCCGGAATGTAACGTGTGGCGTTGTAGGAGATACTCTTGGTTAATGAAAACTGTTTTTTATTCGTAAGTTAGGTACGTTATGATTCAAATATCTTACTATGACATGTGAAAATAAACCTGATTTGTTAGAGAAATGATTGAGTTTTTTAAGATATTACTGTGTTCAACTGACCTATGATGTGTTAGAAAACGTGAGCCTAGGTTTAAGTATCTTTGTTGGCAGGTAATGTTAGGCTTTCGCCTCTAGAATTTTGCAATGTCTATGTTCTATTCACTAGGTCAAATGATGTTATATCGAAACGGAGTGTACACTTTGACGAAGACTAGTGCAATTTCATATGTTCAACGATGTTAGGTATCTTGATCGATTCGGTCGCCTTTGTTAAGGATATTTTGTATCAGAGAGTAATACGCTCATTTTGACCTTGTGTGTCTGCATATGCACAGAGAAAAGTGCTTACGAGAATATCGAGCTTATTGCTATGAACTGTTCAGCTACTTTACCTTTATAACGTAGGGAATTTCGGGATGTTAGCTTGATGTATTCATACGCGAGGTTATGTACTAGGTTTCCTTTTGACATTATACTTCTTAGGTTGCGATTATGAATCATAGTAGTTCTTTATCTTGATTGACTGAAAAAACTTTGTTGGTCTAAGATATATTCGTCTAGGTCCAGTTAGTATTAAAGAACTTATTTTGATATTATGGTTGTGTTTATTCAAAATGCTACTCGAAATATGACTTTGAACTCAAATAGTTCCAATAGAATCACAGCGGGAGTAGGGCAACTGGAGTAGGGGGACTGCGGGGTAATGGTGGTTTTGATTTACTGATTTACTGACTTTACTGCTTTAAAAATCAGTAAACTATTACGAATTACTGTGATAGCTATTTTATGTCAAAGAACTTAATTTTTATGTTATGGTCAGGTAAAATTTTGTTATTTTTTTGTCTATGTTTGGTTAAAACTTTAGTTTATGTTTAGCATTATTCGGCTGTAGGGAATTCATGATAGTTAGACGAGGTATATGATGCAATTTTTAGTTAATATATTACGAAGCGCTTGATGAAAAAACATTTGTTTACGTTAGCAAATATTTCTTTCGTCAGTATGAGATAGACAGGTATTATGCTAAATTTTGTTAATATTCGATGTTAATGTAACAATTAAATTGATATGTTAGAGAATATGCTTGAAAAAGTTTGAATAGGTTACGTTTTGTTACGCAAAAGGACGCAAGAAGGGTTTAAAAAACAACTCAGAAGTGATCCCTTCGGGATCACTTCCTCGACGTAATAATTATAATAATAATAATAATACAAACAAAACAGACAAACACAGCAGACCTTCCGGTCTGTCGACCTCCAGGTGGTCGGTCGCCTGAACGCCTTGTTAGGCCTAATTTCACCGCGATGCGTAGCCGCCACAAGGCGTAAGGCGCCTATATTACGGTCGACCCTCGGGGCACCCCCCGTCTATCTACAACCTAGAGACTTGAATTACCCTGTTTGAGCTCTAACCGACCACATACAGTTTGAAGCAAATATCTCTAGTCCTTCATATCGAAAAGGGTGGTCTCGGTCAAAACGATGTTAATGTAAAAATATCCAGGATTGGGTAGGGAAGGGTGGTTTGATTTACTGATTGACAGGTTTAGGGTATGTAAAAAATACAAATTCTTTAAGTATAAATATGAAAGCGTAAAAATTTTAGTAAAAAACAAACTGTTTAAAGCCCATGTAAAAACAAAAATACATGAAAATTTTTTTTGTATATGTTATACAAAATATGACATGAATCAACATATACATCATAGATGGGGAGGGGCGTGAGAGGAGGGGAGGTGAGCGGGAAAGGCTGGCCGCGAGTCTCCAGACGGCCTTCCAGAGCCCTTCGGCTTTGATATTATATAAAAGTTGGGCAAACTTTCGCAATTATAAACATCTTTTGGAAGGAATACTAAAATGTTTATATTTTTTTTTTTAAATAATTTTTAAATATTTTAAAAAATTTTTAATGAATTTTTTTTAATTTTATAAAAAAAAAATTTAATTTTTTAAAAATTTTTTATAAATTATTTAATTTTTTTTCTGTAATCGAAGATAACATTCATAAGAAAGATGGTATACCAAGTTCTCATCGTTTCTATGTCAGATATTTCAGGGTTTGGGGCCCGGAGACCCCCCTTTGGGGTGTGGGCTACTTTTAACCCATTATGATGTGAGACCTTATATGCATGGGTATATACCGGTTTCATCTTTCTAATTTCAATATTCTCAAGTTGGACCGGTCCCGGAGCGCCTCCCATGGGTGCTTCACTTACAATTTAACACTGGTTTCAGCAGTGATACCTTATATGATAGGTGTTACGAGTTTCAGCATGTCTATATATACGTCAATATTCAAGTTTTTTGAGGGGCCCAGATCCCCCCTGGGGGGTGCTCACCCTAAATTAACACCTGGTTTTCAAGTGAATGATACACTTATCATGATAGGTGCACTATACGAGTTTCAGAGCCGTGCTACGTCAAATAATTCAAAGTTTTCGACGGGGCCAGCACCCCCTGAGCTGCTCACTACAATTTAACACTGGCAACAGTAACGATACCTTCATATGATTTAGGTGTATACCGAAGTTTCAAGCTTTCTACTGTCATATTTTAGGGTTTTGAGGGTGGAATCTCCCCTCTGTGGATCCTAGACACCCTATACGGTCTCATATAACCAAATCACTATTCGTGATCTACGACTTTGACAATACCTATATATTAACACCAACGATTGTTGTGTATACGAATGCTTTAAATAAAAAACTATTAGGCGCTAACAGCAAGGCTCCCAGGCACGGTGCCGGCAGCCAAGACCCACCGCACTGACGTACAACTCTTCAGAAATCCAAATAACTAAAACATATATTTCATAAGATAAACTACCTTGAGGTTTTTTTTCGTTGTTTGCTCACACAAAAATTCAAACCAATTTACTCGAAACACTTTGATTTTTTAATGTGGGTGGGGTGGGTCCCCCTTTGGGGGACCCCTGGGGACGTAACATTGGTTCTGATCTAGGCTACCTCACCCATCCTAATCACCCCTCCCAAATGTTTAACCAGACTACGATAACTCGTAACCCATGTAAATATATATCGGAGCCCTATGGGCCGCAGCCGGAGCCGGAGCCAAAAATAATTTTCTAATACAATAATAATAATAAGAATCAATAATAATAATAATAATAAATAATTAATAATAATAATAATAATAATCAATCAATAATTCAATAATACATAATAAAATAATCAATAATAATATAACTAACTAACTTAAAACTAATAAATAATACAGAAAAACCTAACACATCGCTTCAGATCAACACCTAACGGTGATCTGAACCAACCGAACCGGACGCGGAGCCTGTGAGTCGAGTTCGAGTGTCAGAGTCGGAAAGTCGCCAGTCGGATAGTCGGAACCGGAGTCGGACATGCGGATCAAATAAACGATTCCTTACGCAGGAATCGATTTTTCGACTGCAGATTCGATTCCCTTATCGGAATCTGGCGCACCGAACCGGAATCTTCGAACGTCAAAATAATAATAATAATAAATAAGATACATAATAATATAAATAATATAATTATAATATATAATAATAATAATATAATAATAATAATCAATAATATAATAATAATAATAAATAATAATTACTAATAATAAAATTTAACATGACAAATCAATTAACTTTCTTTCTAAAAACAATTGTGCTGTCTTATCAGCTAGGCTGATTAGAACGAGCTATCAGTCGCATTCTCTGAAGTGGTAGCGCTGCCAATGGTCGGCGGGACACTGTTCCTATTACTACTGCGCTTGTCTCCTCATATTACTATTAATTATTAACAATAATTTTTTTTTAACCTACATATATACTGTAAAGTACTATTTTTTATTTATAAATAATATATAATATTTATAAAGCCATTTTTTATGGAGATTATGATTTTTTTTTTCTTTTTTTCATTTCGACCCTAAAACGTCTATTTATGTATCATTAGAGGCTACCTGTAAATTTTTTTTTTGATCCGAGCGCTCCTCTTCCGCTGTGCGGCGTTTTTAAGTAACTTTTACGCTATACTATAGATATATTATAACTATATACTATCCTAATATATATATATATATAGCTATAGTATATACTATATATACTATCTATACTAGGAATTGACAAACATTATTCATAACGCGATAGATACAACCGACTATCTTATCAGCTTACTATATATATATATATTTATTTATTGTATTTATATTTTACAATAATATATAGCTATAATATATATATACTATATATATATGAGCTATAATTATAGATACATATACTATAATTCCCCACACTATAATACAAATATATATACTTAATATTATATATACATATACGTACTATATATATAATATATATTATATACTATATATATGGCCTATATATACCTATATAATAAAATATATATATATAACTTATTATATATTTATATAGATCTAGCTTACAATAATAGAAGTAATTTTACTAATATTATATATTATATAGTATTATACTACCATCACCTAATACTACTAACAAATATATACCACACACATATATATAATATCAAAGGCTAGCACGAAAGGTTCAGTATTTATCATATCTATATCTTTATATAATTTATATATATAATATATAAGAACTTATATATATATTATATACTTATAATAATATATACCTATATATAAATATATAAGCTTATAACAATATATTTCTAAATAAATAATTATATACCATTTTTTTTATACTATTATATTATATTATATACTATATTATATATATATATTTATATATACACATGTATTTTTTGCAAAAATTATAATATATATATTACATTGTAAAAGGATGAGTGAATCAGTTTTCTTCTAAATGCACCATCATAAGAATCATGTTTGTGGATTTTTCTCTTTTGTTTCAAATCATTTTATTTGTATATTTTTAGTGTTTTCTTCAAATATAAGATCTGAAAATGCAAAAACCAATGCAAAAATATTTTGTTAATATATGTTGTAGTTTTGTTAATGTTAAACGAAAACAAGAAATTTTCAGTTTTGTTAATAATGTTTACTATGCTTTTTTCAGGATGTGAAAATTGGTGATTAAGACATAAATTGAGCTCCACATAAAGTTTGCAGAAGTTGTGTTGAAAGAATTAACGAAATGGAAAGACACCAACGAACCATGACTGACAACTCTATTTTTATGATTAAGGATCAATGTGCGGTGACTTTACAAGAAAAACAAAAAGGTAATAGAATACCCTGACATACCATCTGCATTGGGACCCGTGCCTCACTGCGAAGATCTTCCAGTGCCAACTCCAAATGCTGGTTTGAAAGATGTTAATGAAGATAATTCTGACATCTCGACATCAGAGATAGAAGATGTTTATCACTTAGAAAATGGAGTGACT